>LOND01000111.1:0-42088 GCA_014220965.1 Paragonimus kellicotti | reverse complement strand
CCTTGTCGCCTCAAAAAGAGTCACAATAATTGACCAGTTGGTTAACTGGTCAAATGATGTTTCCGCAACTAAGGCTTCTCTGTAGTAGTTGATTATTCCTAGAACAAAGACTTTCGTCGTCAAAGTTATAAAACAGCGTTGGAACCCACTGTTTTATCCCGACAGGCTATCGAAAGAAAACGTCAGAGCATTCGAAAATCGAGTAAATTCCAGGATCTCGTTCGACCTGACAAGAGTGTTAATGTTCATATACAATTTGTCTCAACCGGCATTAGTAATTTTACTTCTGTAAGGTACTGTCATAAACAGGAAGTCCAAACGGAAGTGTAAGCCAAAACACAGATGTTCATACATTTACCAATGTTGGTGGTGTTTTTAAGGATGTCATTTATCAAGGAAACTTTGTACAGTGTCTATATGAATTGTGCAGACATGATGGTTGATCATAAAGTGGAGTCAACTCAGATATATTAAAAGTGCCTTTCCGAGTTTGATTAACTTATTGCTTCATATCGAAACAAAATAATGTTGAGAATAGCAATAAACATTTGTCAAATCAAGTGTCAAATAGCACTATAATGATACTTAATCGACACAATACACTGATTCATAGTTTATTTATTTGAACTGGGGTTACCTAGGCCAGTTACCATTATTTTTACAGAAGTTATACGGTTATCTCAAGCAGAAGTACTGCTGTGAATTTTTGAGTTGAACAGTGAACAGTGAGTCCAAAAACCCCCAGTGTTTGAAAACGTTCACAGTGGAAGTCGGGTGATAATTTTCAAGTATGATATTTTAGGAAAATTCAAATAACTTCTTTATTCCGTCGTCGGTATAAACACTTGTATTAACCGTGTGGTAAGACACCAACGGTTCGGTCACGGATTACACCTCAGACCTAAACAGTAGCCGTCAAATAGCAGAAACACGTACCAGTGATTGAGAAGGCATACTGATGGTAGCAACACTAGGACTGTTTTGGATATCGTGAATACCCCCTTGAGAAGCCTCTGTCTGTATTCAGACGTGAGTTTTTAATTGCCGTTCTACAGCGCACAAAGAGACATGACAAAATCCGCTACTACCTACTTTTATCAGTTTTCAAATTAAGTATCGAAGAAACTTCAATTTGTTTACCAATCTGACAACAAAAAGGTTATCACAGAATGAACAGGACGGTCCTTCTTTAGAATTTAATTTTGTCATAACACGAAATAGAATTAAGGAACTTAGACAAAGTGTTCAGTTCTAAAACGTATATGAGAACCTCTGGCAGTATCTGTCAACACCTGGGGCAGGTCAAGTTCAGCTGGATGCAAGACTAGTGGATGTTGCAGACCGATAGCAAATACTACAGTGAACCCCTGCAACCTAATTACATTCGTATATTTCCGCCGTATTAGGGAAAGAACATAAGCTAGACAAAGGTTTAAGGATTTCTTTGCTAGAGAAAAAAAATAAGAAAGATTAGGTTTGACATTTTTTTAAGTAAACCTGTTCACTTGTCTATTCAGGATTAATGGAATGAGATCACTTACGCCATCGTGCATACAATTTGGTTTGTGTTCCTGGAATTTCAGGTAGGTAGATACGGTTGCGGTGTGCAGTACATTGGGTCTGCTTCTAGCGTGGATAACCTGGAATCAACATTTTGTGATGACCTTTCCGAACTAGTGTTTTGCTTACTTACTTGGCAGATTTCACAGCTTTTACGAAAATATCTGATATAAGTGGAATTCTCGTTTCGCTCAAAACTTTATTCGCGAATTTAAATTAAGCTAAACCAAATCTATACAACGAGAAGAGGAAGTATTTGGATGTCTTCTGTTTTTGGATACCTCAATCAGCCGGAGTTCAGAAGGCATATATACAAAAGCCTACATGAACAGGGCAGTATGCGCAACTTTGGGTCTTCCGGACGGTGAAGTTTAAGAACGGGTTTTCACAGAAAGCTTGGCCATTCACGGAAAATGACTTACATTTGGAGGTATTCACTTCAAGCGATATCTTGCAGGCCAGAGCTACTCAAGGCAAGTTATCAGGAAAGGCAACAGCGCTACTACCTCCAAAATGCACTGAAAATAAGTATCAAAGAATAATTAGTGACTACTATTGTCAAAGGGGTGTCTGGAAGCCGGTGTGTCCAAAATGCTACTATGTACGTCAATGCGAAGCAGATTTTCATCAACCTTCTAGAATACAACTAAATAAACGACATCCGTCAGACTTCACCTAGTTGTAAACAAGATCACGTGACTGTTTAATTAAAACACCATATAGGGAGATAAACAATACCTGGCCACTCATATAAAGGAGCATATTTCGAAATACCTAACTATGGAAGTAGAAAGACTAGGCACTACTATGGGGCTGAAGGATGACAGTGCATCCTCACTGAAAAACACCACACACGCACAAGCATAAAGTAAAAGTTGAATCGCGTTCCCTGCGAGCTTTTGCAGAAACCGGAAACTCCTTTTCCAGCTTACCAAAATTTTGCCCTTTGCATTCGAAACACAATATACTGAACCTGCGGATGGCTTTGTGACCGTTATTCCATGATCTCTACTTTTATGTTCGGACTGTCTGATTCCCTAAGCTACTCCCTGTTGCTGATAAATGGATTGAGAATAACACAACGTTATGAGCAAGTTGTAATACTCTACGTTTCAACCACCTCGGGTGGCCTTCCTCAGGAGTGTTGTAATCGATTACAACTTGCTCATAACGTTGTGTTATTCTCAATCCATTTATCAATAACATGTTAAACACGACGCCCAAACTGTTTGACTTCATTCGTACTAAATTTGGTGCGGATATCTTACAACTGATTAATAATCGAGTCTCTCTACCCTGCTGCTTCAGGAGATTGTGTCTAGCTGCTTTAATTTAATGGTATTTCCAGGTAGAATCCTGCTTTAGAAGTCTGAGTTATACATTCTCGTAAAACTTCACTTATACTATTTTGTTCGACATGTTCCTATGGCCTGATTACCAATCCACTGATTATCCTCTAACGCCTTACAATTAAACTCCATTGTTTCTATGAAGATTACACATTTAGTCATTATTCTCAGCACGCTTATCTCTCAACTTTGATATTTTCTGACGACGCTGACAAGTTTTAAGCTACATAGCAAGTGACCAATCAGAAGCCCTCAAGCGACTTGATCCTCACTCCTCAGTGCTTATTACATTCCGATGTCTCTTCTCCCTCGCCAACCGAATAATGCCACTGTAATATGACAATGGATAGACGGCGGAGGATTAGTGTTTGAGAACGCCTCTTGATACGCAAGCTTTCTTTTTCGTCTACGGTTACCATCTGGGACTTCCCAGATGACAGCTTCTCTGGTAATTGGAGACACCAGTAAACCATTGACCTGAACCAGTCAGCGTACCAAACCAGTAATAGAGAATTTAGCACGTTCCTAATGCTACACAAACACTTATCAACAAGCCCCGGAATCCGAGAAGTCACCTACCACCGTTACATGGGGCATTTGGATTCCGGGGCTTCCACTCTAAAGCTGAACTTGTCAGTCAGCATGGTTTGTCGCAACAGAAGTTTCGAGGGGAATATAACGCACTTCGTTTGTTCCGCCTTTCCAGTGTCAAGTTTTATTGGTTGAGCTTACAGGATATTACAGTGACTCGTTAGGCAGACGACTTCTACACTCTTAAGTCTAAAGGTGAAATGTTTCTATTTGGCCGTTTTTGATGAAATTTTAAATAAGTCAGCGATAAGAAGCAAAAAACGGCAGTAATTTTTACAATGAAAATTCCTCAGCGTAGACTGGGAGGACGGTCTGCTTACAACTGGACTCCACGTCAATAAAACCAAGAAAATGATTATTCAGATTTGGGCTGGCAGGGCAGTAACTGACCGAAGTCATTATCTGAAAACTGCGAATTACGAGCTCATGCAGCCAAACCGAGCGCTGTTTCTGTGAATTTTAAGACGTGCCTGTAGAGAGCAAAATCTACTTTCTTCAAAGCCGTGGTATTTCCCAAGTTGTTATGCTGCAACAAGACTTAAACACTGTTTCAGATAAATGTGCAGTATCTCAGCCTCTTATGTATCCACTGGCTAATGAGCATCCCAAGGATCAAGTTAGACATGGTTCCGAAATTCTGGGCAATTTAGTGAGCAGACACAGACGGAATTGAGCTCCTGCTGATGTTCAATCGGTTTCGTTGGATGGACGTGTCCGTAGGATGGTTGGCGAACGAATCTAGACGAACATGTAAACGAAAGCTTGATGACCGGAAGCTGCGACAGTATCTAAGCCGATCGTTTGTGTTGTAAAATCGACGGTCGATCAGGGGAGGGCGTATCCATAAGCCGGATCATGTGAACATGTGGATGTTGGACGGCCATCTGAAATTTCAATGAGCAGTAACTGCTAGGCAGTGAATTCAAGCGCGCAGTGCGCAGAGGAACTATAGGTGATATAGGGTCGTGGGGACGTGACTATATAAGGCTACAATGGATGCGGCTGTGAATTCACTACTCATCTCTGATCGGCGGATACTCAAATTACTCACAAGGAACAAGCAACAGTAAAAAGCGAGTGCACACCATACAAGTAGGTTTAGTCATTTATATATAACTTTCTCCTTCACAGGGAATATGAATTGTGTGAATGAAACCACAGTGGTATAGGGCGCTAGGGTGCACTTGTGGAGATGGCTGTTTGCTGGCACCCTTTGGCTTCGATCACTATGACAAGCTAACCGGAAAACGGATACCAACAACAATGTATGAATGTGCCTGCTATTATCACTGCATATCTCCATGCCAATTACTTTTGTTTTCGTCGCTAGCAGCAGATTGTATACATAAACTCTTGATGAGTTGCACGTTTTGGGAGACTAAATGTGCTAGATTCTAAGGCTTGGAGCAAAGTGCACATTTGCAGCTACCATAAAAATAAATTGGAATCGCTAAACCGAATTTGAATGCAACAGTCCTGAAACTCAAAGCGCGCAACATAATGCCGGAATTTATACACAATTGCATACGTAAGAAACGTCTTTTGATATTCACTTTTGTTAAACTGCACTTTCAAAAACAGCAGCAGGTTCATGCCCCCTTCAAATAGTCGCACCTCTTGGGTAATCAAAAAAAAACACTACACTTAAAGGTATATTATTACCCTCGATCAGTTTTCAAGATCGTGGGTAAAATTTACATATTTGTGGTGAGTTATTGGAACCAAATCAATTTTCGACATTAACGATCATGACCTCCTTTCGAAACAAGTGAAATACCGGAAAATGTTCACCACCAGAACTTCCACTTTTCTTTTATTTGTAACTTTCTTTCATTTGTGTTTTAAAACGGCTACTGACCGCAAACCATGCATTATTGGAACACATTTTCCAGATGATATAAACTATTGTTTGCAAAAACGGAAATCCAAATTAGCAATAGACGAACAGACAAATAGCTGTGGTTAATCTCTCCGATATGTCGTGAAAGTGTGAGGACAGAACGGTAAATATGCTTAGTCTAACCAAACAGACATGTCTACCTTTGAGAGTGAACTCTGAAACGCATGAGGTTTATAAGTTGACTTTCCATCAGCAACAGACAATAGTTAATCTGGTTGAGTAACTGTATGTGGTCACAGTTGGCTGCTTATGCAACTGCATTTGGACACTCATGGAGGATTGCTCAATGTTGGCTCTCTCGCCCTCAACCTATTGCTGGCGGGAGGCTATGTAACAATTGTTTCAACACTTCAACTATCGCATCCATTGTAAACTGATTCCGCGCAGATTGTACCAGTCAATACGGCTTGCCTTTAGTTGCAAATGCACGCAGTTATCTGAAGAATTTAAAACCAATGCTTCCAAACGATAACTCTGAAAATGTACTTCAGTAACTTGTGACATTAACCGTGTAGTATTAACCGGTGTGACAGTTTATACATTGTTACCACACATGCATACACACGTAACCTAAATATACGGACCCACACAGACGAAGAAATGAACGGAAGTTAGAAAGGCAACTTACGTGAATAAAGTTCAAGTGGTTACGTCGGGGTCCGTATGGGGAATACTGACGTGCCACTTAGCCCCGGACTGGGAAAAATAACGCAGTCAAGTTGACTGCTCAATGTACACCGTCAGTGTATTATACAGAAACACAAGGAAACGCATCCGCAGTTCGACGAGGCGCTTGTAAGCAAATGTAACATCCCATTCCTATGAGCTCACAAAAGATCCACGTAAAGAATGATATTGTCTTGGTAAGTAGATGTATAACTTATAAGAGACAATCTGAACAACACCTGAGCTTAAGTTAGGCTCAAGTCAACGACAGAAGCAACATGTCCGTGGACTACAGGTTCATTACTAGCTAATCTACGACGCCCATCCGGTTCTCGTAAATTATAAAAATCAGCCACATTATCTATCAGTAACAATCCCAACGCTCAACAATAACGTCGGTGGATCTCAAGTTAAACTGTTTGAGAAATCCTGCTTCGGTGATCAATGCCGAGTACCACTTGATTAAACTCAAAGGGCTGAGCACAGATGTGAAGTTTCTGAGCTCCCGGGTGTCTTTGTAGCTTACATAATTTGGATATGCTGTTTCTGTCCATAGATGGAATTCAGCCAAATCGGGAAAATCCATTCTAACACATGTCTTCTGTCACACTAGTCCACAGTGGGCGAGTAGCCAGGCTACCTGCGTTGCAGTTTTTTGATAATTTAAGCCAGATAACCAAACTTCTTTATTTAAGGTTGTATTTTTAATTAGCGTCTGTTTCCTTCTTCCGAAACCACACCCTATACTTAAACGGTTGCACCCACAAAATAAGAGAGTGACACTGCCAAGGTGCAATCAATTGAACGGGGCGTGTTGGAGAATCACTCAGGTGATTGGTTGCCCGGTCAAAAAACACGACACTGGACATCTTGTAGAAGTGTACAAAAACCGAGGTCCAAAGAACTTGAGTGACTTGTCTAAGTTGGACGATTCTTTAGCAAAACTTTAAGGCTGACAATCTTGCCTATCTCGACTAGTACAGCAAACAGAAAGTTGGCTGGTTGTCGAATCCACGGGTAACTGTACTTTACGACTTAAACGAGCTGTTCAGTCTTTCTAAAAATTATTGCATAAACATTATAGTGCATAAAATCCGCACGACGGAGGCATCGGAGATTTTTATATTTTCCGGCACTATGTTGGAAATCTCCCAGCAATCAATCTAATACATAACACTAGTGTCAACCCGTCTTTACCATATTTGACCCCAAGGCTTCACGCTCACTCTGTTTTGCTGCAGCAATTGTTAAACTTGCTTAAACGTGTTATTCGTTACATTTTCTTTTCAACCAGAACGGCAAAAGGCAGACGTTAGCGACGAGTTTTAGCAGCGAACCATACCGGTGCCAAATGAATTACAACTATTGTTTCTCTATCGGTTAGTAATTGTAACACACAACGCTAAGCAAAATCAACTGCAACCAACCTGACGAATGAAAGCTGTAGGCGACGGGTAAGACGTCACAAATACCACACTGTGTGGGTAAAGGGCATTGAAAACAGATAGCTAAAGCTGCTATGTCTTATGGCCTTCGAAAGTTCATGGTTACTTAGTGTGAGATGAGGAATCACATATAAGAACATGACTGCTCACCGAATGGTTGATGTCACTAACGGTACGTGAACCATAAATACAAAATATCTTAAACATCTTACAACCTGCGTAATCCGTTTCGTGCACGTATGTGGTGAGCAACAATCGTGCGGTTCCTAAAGGGAGAAAGTTCAGCTGCTCAGAACTCATACAAGAGCTGCTGCAAGCGGGATTGCGACTGACCGGCGAAACTTAATCAGAAATGCGGATCAGTTACTACATTGCTTATTGTCTTTCCTCTACAAGAAAGCACTATTCTTCTGATAAATTGAGATTGTTCAATGTCGCCTGGTTCTCCATACTGTTTTCCTTGATTTGGTTACCCAGTGCGTAACAGTGATTTTTAGCTAGTCTGTTCCGTGTGCATGCTTTTATGCATCTGCTGTAGAAAATATCACAAGAGCTCAGTGATACTCATCTCTCTTGCAAATAATTGCACGCAGTGAATGTTTGCTAGTTCTTGGTGACTCGTGCATTATTGTGAGCTTCAGGATCGTTGCTCTATCATCTTCCCCAGCGTTGATCAAAGTGGTCAAAATTTCACACGCACTTTTATCTTGACGCACTTCGTTAGTGCCATCGAGATGGTATCAGTCCACATCGGGCTTCTACGTTTCTTCTCTTGGTTGCTGCTGTTCCTCTCAGACTAGGCCAAACCGAACTACTCATCATACTCGAAACCAGCGCTGGAAATATAACGTTTGTTTCCAAACCCTGTTGCACTTTTTAGTTGAATGTCCGTTAGGAACACTGTTCGGCTGCTCTTCTGGAAAGTCACTCTTAATTGTCAGCAGACTAAAATCGGACGCATGCCCTCTTGTGTGAAACTTTTATACATATCTTTCTCAAGACGCATGATATGGTATGTGCTGACAAGAACTCAGCCGAGGTAAGCTCGACTTCACCGGTTTTTTCATAAGGATACGAGTGGTCACAATTGTTGCCAGTTGTTTCAAAGACCTTAACTAAATACAGGCTTCCATCAGTCATTGTGTAGCATACGTCCACTAGTTTAAGTGTTTGGGGGTATTAAGGGGGCCGAATTGTGTCTATGCATTGCTGATTTCGAGGTAGGTGTAGTGAAGCTATATATATATATATATATATATATATATATATATATATATATATATAAACTAAAGTGAGCGAAGTCAAAATTTCACTCAGTAGCATCCGTTGATAACAGATAGAATTGACCTAAATGTGAATTCTATTTTTCAGTCACATAAATTTAACGGAGTCGTTCACAGTCTCGCAAATCGAAACCCCAGATACCTAGAAATCTTGACTATTTAGAAGACAGATGGTTCTTACATCCATAATACATAACTTCAATAAATGAGATTTTAGCACATGCTTGAAGAAAATTCACTATATTATTACTGCCACGAGCATCGACGGGATGTCCATAAACAATCGACAGTCACTAAAGTTGGCAACCGTTAGAAATCCTGTTGTCTGATCATCAGACATCCTTTTTTGTCTGGAGCCACATTGAATACCAACTATCCAACTAGATGACTGGGGAAGACTACTTATAATGCGACAAAAAAGACTGACTTAATTTTCATTATATATTCATGAAAACCGTCGTCTCCATAATTTCGGTTTCTACTTGTTGGTACCCACTGTAACCGAGAGTTGTAGAGAAATATTGGGCGTGTGTCACCAATACAATTTAAATACCCGCCGACCTCGACAGTAGTTCTCAATCAGACTCTTCAGTTAGCCTTTATCGAATCAATGCACGCTATTTGATTTTTGCTCTTGCTGGAGGCTTCAGTTACAATCATCTGTGGGCAGAGTTGCATCATTCCAAAGTGTCCATTGTACGGAAGCCCATAACCAGAAATTCTAGAATGAGAGGATCGACTGGAACTGGCCAAACAGGTACCATATTTTCTCTTCAGACGATCCCGCAACCCACGTACTGCTCATAAGGAAGTGTTACTGTTTATTTGGTTGTGAGAAACCTATCATTTACTTGGTTGTAACCTTACGGAAATGTGAAACACCTTCATGCTGTAGTGACAAAAGGCACTATCAGTGAGCTCCTAAAAGAACATTATTCGGTTGCTGCGCTAAATGAAAGAGGCTAATCGGGAGGACTATTTTGGTGCAAAAACCATAAAACCTTGTGTTCAGTGTTCAACTATATAAGCTGGAGTCTCTAGCCGCTTATAGGCATCCTGATTCACGACACGATAAAGCCACCTGGGTTTTATCACCACTTCTGTACCAAAAAGACTGAAACACACACTCTTGGAGTCAAATTGCTGATGCAAAATATGTCCAAGAAAATCGTACATGAACAGAAATGTTTGCATCTGAAAAATGTTTTCAATACAACACTTACACCGTATGGACCACGTTAAAATTAGAAAAAGACAAGGTTTCGTTTGAGCGTTTGGACATGGCTGTTCGGTTGTGTCCACTGTAAGGTTACTTACATCGTGAACAACATGCTAGTTTCACAAACACGATGGTCGCAGTGCAACTGCGGCTGTGATAGGGACATGCGCTACTGATGAGCTCTAGTAAGAGACAGACTCGATTCTAGTGCTTCTTTACGAACTGAACTAGCCGTAGGACTCATCTGAGTGCAAGGAGTGTAACTGAATGTGAATGGTATTCCACTTAAAATCATCTAAATCCGTAAAGTTCGATCTTCGTTAATCTCTGTATCTATCAGATATCACCGAACGACCTTACGGGCCACAACACACGTTTCACAGTTTCCAAACGTCCCAATCTCCAGAGATTGCCAACAGTAAAAAAACAATTACCATTAACTTTCTCGAAGGAAACAGACCCAGAATATGCCAACTGAATCCTAATACTAAAACCGGTTCTTCTGCAGGAACATGAAGGCCCTTGCCGGACACTTTGACAAGTATCGTTCAATGCAGATTAGATTATTATGAGATAAGAAATTCTGTCTTTTTTAATGACAATTAAATTCCACGACTTTTGAAATAGGCAGAGTATTGCGGCTTGAAGACGCTCCAAACGGAATTTATGGTAACTACTGACGAGAAGTTAAATCTGGACAGCCTTGACACAGGGAGATGGTACTTACGTGGTTTTCAAAAAAGGTGGGAAATTTAGTAATGAGTGAGTGCTAACAAAAAGGTGTGTTGACAGCCACAGAGTGTGTGAACTGGCCAAGTTGGATGTTACACCGGATTCACATTTCTTATCAGAACATTTGGGGGGCTTTGCTTGTTAGTTTTGAGGTGTGCAATCATCTTTCAGAACGGCTACACTCGTTTGCATGTGAACAACGCCACAACAAGGCGGTTACCGTTTTGCATATCACATACGTAGGACTTGTCGGCATATAGATACGGCTCAAGTCTGAGTGAAAATCATAGGAGCACGCAAAGATGCCAGGATTTTTTGTTTAAAGTGAACATAACCGTGAGACGAGAATGGCGAGTTCCGAGATAGAGAGGGCATGTCGAAATAAGAAACCAAGCAGGAAACAAGCTTGTTTGCTACACAGTCTCACGTTTAAACCGGACATATTTATTCGACTTCCAGGCTTGTTTAAATTGAGTTTCGTGGTTAAAATAAGAAACGCGCACGTAACTTTCATTTTGTTAATTATTGATTTTTTAATACGGACATTTGGGTATGCGCTCATAATAGTACGAAACTGACTGTGTACTTTCAGACGCAAATGTAATTTCACCGAATCACTAGTTAATTAAGTAGACTATAATTTTCTGGCAATTAGTTCAATACAGCAATCCCACTGTACTGTTCCCTCCACATACCCCTAATTTCCGTTGCTATAATAGCAACCACCATCATTGTCAGCGCTTGTCAGTTCGCGGTGTATGTTGACTTGTGGACAAGTATGGCATTGTTTACTAATAGCTTCCAAAAGTATCTATGGCAACTATGATAATGCTTTTAGTGTAGTCCCTTATTTCCGAATTGCTTGTTCTTAGAAAGGTCCACACACGCCGAACTAGCCTGCTGTTAAACCGGCTTCAAACTCAATCGCTGTTCAGTTGATCGACTTCCACCAGTTGTTTTCCAAATCGTTTATCAAGTATTAAGACATCGATTACAAATGGTGAGAATCCGAACGTTGACCGTTAACAAGGTCAACAATATTCGGCCGTGCTCCCCGGATCTCTGTGCTCAAGAGCAGTTCGTGTGGGAACTTAACTTCCCTGGGCTCACAATCAACCAAACTCATATGTTGGAACATTGGTTCCAAAAAAAGCCACAGTAAACATACAGTCCTTAATCCTTATGGCTGATTTTCTTACTGCTTTTATACATATCGTGTTGTATTTAACGTGAAGAACAAATATAGACAACAAGTCTTGCTCGCTAATTTATTTTTCTCAGGACTTTAGTGGGTATTCTTGAGTTAGCTGAATGGCAATCGGTGAGATCCAGATATCACCGGCCATCAACTGCGAAGAGGTTCTAGACGGTTTTCTGGATAGCACAATAACATATAACTCAAATACGAACGGCCAAACTGAACGATTTTACGGACAATCAAAAGATCTGGTGGCTGTCGAAATATTCAACGGTTAGTCTGAATTTTATTCCTGATACAGTAAAAAAAACTGTGGTTGGCACCCGAATGAACTACTGTTGAGAAACACACGTAGGTTACGGGACAGCTGTCGTTTTAGAGAAAAACGATAAGAAAAATTGACATCACTACACACATCAATCTACTCAAACATCCTGCCGAACAAATCCTGCAGCGTCGGCTTTCAGCAAACATGAAGACCATAGGTGCATCTTGACATGTGCCTGATATAGTGGTAGGTAAAACTGAAAAATGTCATAAGTGAACACAAGTCCAGGTCAGTCGCTTGAAGCAGATAAATCTACCATCGGTTTAAAGACAGTACGACCGGACTGTGATATAATTTATTGGGTACAATCAAACACCAGAACTATCTTTGTACAACCAATCAGAACATGAACGGTCAGTGAATTGGTAGCAACATTCGGTACAAGTCCAGTGTCATCAACAAAAGAAATACGGCGCGTCACCCAGTCACAGCAAACAAGTGATTGGCGGGTAAAAACAGACGTAGTGGGTAGTCAGCAGACTTGGCCATTGTTCACAAATGGATCGATGATTTCCACGACACTACATTTCCATCTGAGCACAAACCATTTTGATTCCACAGGAAGACTATGCAATACAGGTTGTTTAGTCTTTGCTGATGCCACTTGACGGTACTTCTGTCCATCCGTATAAACTAATTTAACACGATGGGAAAACTGGTATCACTGATTGCAACAACCAACTAGCCTCCGACCGAATAAAACGATATGCGCCGAAAAATATCCAGTTAATTATAATGATGATGCGAAGAAAGCACAGTTCTACTAGCATTGACCGTTAAACGTGCAACCAAATGTAGCCTTGCTGAAGCGAACACGAATAAAGGTTTAAGCATAAGCAAACCTAATCTTCATCCAGAAGGTAACTGCTGAAATGATTCAAAACGACGAATCACGGAAGGCACGTATAGCGAGTAATATCAAACGGAATGTTAACCTCGACACTAATGCAAAATCTATAACTATTAAACCTTGTTTATATACACGGTGTTTTGCCGGCAATCTTGTTGCGATAGAGAGCGTTCCGAGTGTCAGCCAAAACGCACAATTTATTCGCTATGTGCTTCCGATTTCCGCACCTGATATCGTTTATATCTTCTTGTCTTTGATTGTTAACAACTGCTAAAAACGGGTTGTGTTTCTCGCATTTTTGTCCACTCGTTGTTCACTGCAAGTCAATGTAGGATGTTTCCAGAAACTAGTTGGTTCATTGAACTTGCCTTTGATTCCTTGCTAACATTTTATCTCTGTAGTTGCGTGTTTATGTTGCGCAATCACCCTTCGGATAGAGAGTCGTTTTCTTCAAGCGACTTGGTAAATAGCTGCGGTTTGCATGTAGTATGAAGCGTTGCGTATTACCAATCCTTTAGTGGCGAGTAGTAGTGTTGACAGATGACGGAATACTTGATGCCGCATTAGGCAACAGGACTCAATTACTGCCTGTTAGCACGAACAGTGTCACATTTCAGAACAACGGGGATGGTGGCGAGAAGAAAAATGTGGTCGTGTTGCACTCACCTGATCACATATATAAGCACCTAAAAAGATACCTTATTAAGTAACCATGATGCACCTGCTTACTAAAGAGGAGCGAGACCTCAAACAGGTGCTGCATGGGCAAGGTTTCCACGTGTTGGAAGACTGTTTCTTTTCATGAAACGGCAATATCGGAATAACCCAGAATAGCCTATCCCGTTAATATATCTATCATACACCGTGTGAAATGTGAAGTTTGAAGCTGCTGTGAAAAAGCTCAATACTGAATTACCACTTTTAGTTCATCTGCAGTTGTTTCCTTTCAGATATATGAAAGTGCACGTTTGAGTCAGTATGCACTCCACAATTTCAGTGGGATTGCTGACGAAACTTTCGATTTCGGACAATTCGCACAATAATTTTTCGAAGAAAGTGGTTGTTTACTTAGTCAAAAAATATCTTACGAGAAGTTTTGTGGCTATTCACGGCTGGTATCTTTAATTCATACCCCTACATGCAAAAACAAACAATTAAGTGTCACAGAAGTCCTCATCAAAAAGCACTGAATATTTGTCGAGAAAAAAGAAAAAAAATTAATTCCTCACCAACAGCTTTGTACTTTTTCGATCATTCTAAAACCATCTGAGCATTCACTACTTATATCAGCAATATATTCTCCATCATATACTCAGTGAATACTATGTTGATTAAACTGAATATCTCCACCAAACCCCCTACTATTCATCAGCATTAGTATCTTATATACCACCCCCAGATAAGATTGTGCCTTTAGTCGACGTCTCTAATATGACTTATCAAAAGGTTCTCCAAAATAGTACATTTAAAACGTCCGATTATAAATTAGGAAATGAGTTTTTGAACCAATTCTTTGTTTGTATTAATTGTGAGTCAATGTGGAACACAGGTCTCTCATAACAGAAAGATTGGAATAATTTTATTGTCACTTGCGGTCTCGCTTTTGGGAAAAACTCCTGATTACATACTGCTTCATCCTTTTATTTTTGAAGACAATTCTACTTTTTACTCTTCATTCGCATGAGCCACAAGCAATGTTGCGATAAGTAAATCCAATCAACGCTAATATTGTATGAATGACTCGAACTCCCAGGGTTTTTTAATAGATCAATTATAACATTCAGTCGCTTTTAGTTCCTTTCTTTCGGGAGCTTCCTCACGATGTTCAAAAACATCCATCTGGGTGATTTACGTTAAGATTCATGTGATCGCAATATCAAACAGTTTAATGTGAAACAATCTGAATTTCATCTGCCTACTGTCTTAATATTGATGTTATGCGGTGGAATACTACTGAATAGATGTTGGTTTACTGGCCGATCTTTGTGAACTGAACGAAGAGGAATAATGGACGTACAAATATGAACTTTGTTTCTGTTTGACAATCTAACATTTGTGCTGGCATCACTGGCAAGTTTTAAAATGATACAACGCAATCACACAAGGTCAAACTAGTTTGGCCAATTCACACTGAGTTCAGACATGATGGTAGACTAAACATTCTCAGCATTTCTTCACGAATTACCAAAGAAACCCAAACAATGCATTTTGCTTGTTTGTTTCATATTCCAGTACATACTGTGGTGGATTATCAAGCGGGAGGTGAGAGTATTCCAACACTTGGCGGAATACCTCAACGCGGGGGAGGTCCGTCCAAAAGCCCACAGCGAGCAGATCGGGGACAACGTGGGCGACCGGATGAGTCATCGCTCGACTGGATCGGATCAACGGGCGAGGCATGGCAGGCAAAATAGGATGGATGACCTGATCGGGGGCGCGGTTATTCCAACACTCAAAGGAATATCTCGACACGGCCGCGGAATACAGTCAAAGGCCACAGTGGATAGATGGCGGACAACACGAGCGACCGGACGAGCTATCGCTCAACAAGATCGGACTAACGGACGAGGAGTGGCAGGCGGAAAACCCCCCGGTAGAAGGCGCCGATCACACACGTAAACCGGGCAGAAGTGCACACGACGTGTGAGCGGAAACCGGGGCGTGTTGTGGACTGGAATGATGACTCATAAACGCGAGCGCATGCGTAGCGTGGTAACTATCGTGTTGGACAATAAAGATTGTGCTTTATTGGACGCCTTCTCGCTACAATATACACCGCAGTGAGAATGTACCTTGTGGTAACGAGAGGCTATTTCGTCTGGAGTTCCCGAATGTTTCGGTCTGGTATTAGCAAACTCCTTAGGAAGTCGACATGAAAAGTGATTTTCCGAATGGCAACAGGCAGCCAGCAATGAATCACCAAATGGTCTGGACAACACCAAGGTAAGTAGGCGATTCTGAATTACGAATAAGATGTCAGTATTCTGTTATGTATTCAGTTACACACGCCATGAAACGTAATCTTTCGTTAAATCCATGCCACATCACACGTCTTATATCACTCAAACCTGATTTTTCTTTTCATAGTGCGTGCACTAAACCTGCTGGCATGTGGTTTTGACCCACACTCGTTCTAGTAGTTCTGGGGGCGTTTTCTCACCACTGCACCATATACGTTGATATCTACGGTGGCAATGTTGGGTTGGGTGTATCTGAATATGAAGCTGAAATAACGCGACCCAAGCATACACAACGCCACACACAAGGAACACGTCAAAATAATGCAGTAAGATTTGCAAAGGAAAAAGGCTGATGATTTTCGGACTGAGATATCTCAGTTGAGCACATACCAAAATGATGTCATGGCTTTTGATGCGGTAAAGTTTGCACAGTGCAGTGGGTTGAGTATAAAGTAAAAGTTATTTCTAAAATTTTGGATTTTGTTAGACGTGGCTTCTAACGTCGGACTACGGGATGAGAACCGACAGCCATCAACTGACAGCCGTCAGCATTGTCGGTGTAATAAGTGCTAACGATAACTATTGAGTGATTTAAATAAGGATGTCTAAACCGTCTGTTGCACTTTTTTGACAAGACAGGAAAGCTAACAGTATTTAAACCGGGCCATCAACTATAATTCGATGGCTTATCTGCGGTTAGTTAGGGTTAACCTGCCAAATGTTATGCAGTCAACTTCACGAACAAGTATAGATCTATTCGAAGCTATACTGAGAAATTCAAAACAAAACCAGGACGGAGGACTACTGGGCGTGTTCTTGTTGTGTTAAACAATCTATCGGACAAGTTACTTGAAAAACTAACAGGTATGAAAGAAGCTCCTTCAACAATGTCAGTTTCCTTTTTAGAGGCTCATTTTAACAGAATGCGCATTCTGCATTTCAGATTGTTGTGATTTTTATTGTTTTCTTCCTGCAAGACAGGCGACTTTTACATTACAATTGCATAACTGCTATGTTCTTGTAAAAACTTGTTGAAAGCACACAACTCCTTTCGCTATTTTTATTGCTCATCAAATACCCGGTCTTTGTTAGTCTCAGCTGCCACTTCTGCACGCTTATAAAGAGCAGCTGCAAAGACAGAAAGTAAGAGATAAGAGTCCAAGTTAGTATTTTCCATACTTCTCATAATTACAACTTTCATACCTAAACTATTGAGGGTGTTGAGGTAGACAGAACTTCCACACATTTCTTTCAAGCATACTGTTCTACGGACTGCACTGCTTCTGGGAAGGACGTCACAATTTAACTTACAAATCCTTTATTAATACTTATAGCTTTTACTGAAATCGTATATAAAATATTTGCAGACCATCGATTTATGGATGAGTTTCCAACAGATTTGTATAAGAGACAGTTATTGCACTATTCCTGTTTGCGTAGATTTCGTCGTCCCCTTCCCGCGAACACATGAGCCCACAAATTATCCAACCACAAAACCAAAACAAAGTACCAAACAATTCAAAATTCTGAAAGTTATCTGGTTGCTACAGCGGCCTGATGACCATATATTCCCCTTACTAAGGGCTCGGTGACTCAGGACACAAGCTATTGCTCATTTCTGCCGGTATATTATGATCTGTGTACACGTTTATGTACGAGGGATTTATATTACTATTGTATTAGTTTATATATATTCGAACTTCATCCACTCAAAGCACGCCGTACCTCATAGGATGAAGGCCAAGAAAAGTTGGTCCATCTTAGATAGTACTAGCAACAGACTACAATACGGAAGGTTGCAATGGTCTTTCACAGCAAACCAACGTAGGACGTCCGACACTTTCAGTCGTTCTGTTTCACACGGATCCCCATTCAACGAGAATTAGTGGGACCCTTATTTCTGAGGGCCAGAATAGGGTGCATAATGGATTGGCCAGAGAAGGGAGAAATATCCATTACAAAGATGCTGGTAGATGACAGCTATTCATGAGATGTTTGGTGGATGTCTACAGTGAGAAGGAAAGCTTCGAAATCGGCAAGCCGGATTATACAGAAATGGGTACCATCAGTTTAATTTCAATCTAGAAGTGACCTTTTGACCAACAACTCGATGTTGATGTTGCAACACGCTTAACCAGTTAATCAATTACATATCCTCTCCGGCAGTTGGTAGTCGACTCTCCACTGCAGTCAGTCTGTCCCTCACGTAGTATGACATTTTAAATGCTGCTTCAGCACTATCAATACAGGAAGAAAAAATCGGTGTTTGTAATTGCATATCGTGGAACATCTTATTAAATGAGTAACAATTACAATGTCGATAAACGACTCAGTCGCTATAAAATTTCTACGGGCTCGGTTTCACTGATTGCCCATCATATCTCAGCAACTGGTCATCTAATTGATCTGGCTAACTAGTTTAAAACATTACTATTTGACCTCAAACCCAAGACACTGACGATTATTCAGGCAATGCTGATCAGACAACACAACATTCCTGCATGTAAAAAAGACGCTGACATTATGAAACTGCCTGCCATAGCATTGACTGCATCGTTAACACGCAAAAGAAAAACCATTTTGTTGATCTGTTTACGTGTTACAGGTACGTACAACTGGCAGTACATATGCTATGTGATGGCATACGACTCCTGTCGCTGGTTCGAAACCATCGGGAACCTATATTTCTAACTAATGCATCGCGTCGTACTTGGCAAATTTTCCACACTACTCCCCAGTCACATAACATTTGCTGGTTTTTCGTTAGCGATCGTTGAAAGTAATCGAGAGGTTAAGATCTCACCATTTGATCTCCGTCTTGACGAAATTTTCAAACAGATACTGCCATAAATTACAATCGGTCCTCAGTCGCAATGAAAGAAAGTTCATGGCGCGTGAATCACGTGACCAGAAGCCTGGGAAATTAGAAGAACCAGGCAAGAGTTTGACGTTTCAATTAGTACGCAATATGTTGGGTGGAACTTTGGTAACCAGAGCTGTGCTGCATAATTACAAAAGTTTGCATTATAAGCTAGGCTTCCGTCGTAAAACTTTCAGTTCGGTAATGATATCGAAAAGCGACGATACTCAGAGAACAAAACAAATCGCAGGAGTTCAATAACTCCTGCGATTTGTTACTGAGCGGTAATCTGATTATTCGTGAATAGACGGAGTTGCGTATGTTTTAGTCAATTGTGAATGATGCCTGAGTCCTATTATATGCAATCCTTGTTTCAAGACTTTGTTAACACTAAATGTTCAAAAGATAGAAGGGGTCGCCCGTGCGTTATTTTGGTGCCCGGTTAACTAAGTTGTGGCTATGGCTAACTGCGTCATACAGGCTGCTAAAATGTCACCTTCATTATTGCATTATTACTGTGACAACTGCTGTGACGGAAGGTGTAGTTCGTCGATTTTTTGCAATTTTCCAGTCAAATTCATCATAATAGCTAAACAGCTTCATCTCTAAATAAAATGTGTCCGAAGAATGTGGACGAATTACAGTGTTTGATCACGTAATCGTCTAGAACGATCAATAAAGAACGAAATTTCCGGTTACACATAAACAAATTTAATGAGGGTCACAGTAAAGATGTTTGAAACGTTTATATTAAACGGATATAATCTTTTGTTTAACTGTGCTGTCTGTGAGGGAATAAATCGATTTTTCAAAAAGAGTTAAGGAAGGCAGAATTCACAGCCCATCAGAGTCAAGTGGTTTGCTTGATAAGTAGAAGGTTTAAATGTAAGTTGCTCAGAGACAGGAAGACTAGAATTCCACAACCTCTAAATTATCACTGCAACGTGTACCAGCATGTTGCAGTGACAATTTAGAGGTTGTGTGCGTGTGAAACAAAACATTCCATATGATTAATCCAGCTGTTTACAAGCTAATCATAGTTTAGCAGATGAGCTTGTGTCACTAATACATGACGTGACAAATCTGAAAATTTAAAAGAGATACATCTGAGAAACTCCTGGATTTCGGTTGGATTCAAAAGAACAACAGAAACGACGTGCATAAACAGGGTAAGCGTTCCATCAACTGAGTTACAAATCTACAAAGTGGTAATATAGCTACCGTGTTCGAAACAGTTTGAATCCAACAGTTCATATTGTTCACAGCTGCGTCTCTTCCGAGTAAGTGCTTTCAGTTGTTCGTGATCGGGCCAATTATATAAAGTTAATATGGGACAGTGGGCGGAACTATTAAGATAAGCCATTAGTTCAGATGAGGTTAACCATGTCACATATACAAATGAAGACAACGGTTTTATGTATTTACGTCATATTTTGATGCAAATGCAATCGGGTCATTTTGATCGGCAATGATGTAGGTGATGGGCCGTGACAACCGCAAAGCCTGAACAGACGTTTCTGTGCTTACAATGGTGGAATATTCAATGAAATTCTGAGTGCCTCAGTGGCCTCACCGCCTTCGACTGGCTGCTCTTGACTAGGTAAACTGGAGGAAGGTAAATGGCCAAGTTAACTGTATGACTTGAATTGACAGGATGTGTCACAATTCCGCTGGTAACTCCACCAATGATATCAGCCTACTAAAGACTGTAGATAAGTTTTGCTAACTCATTATTGCTTAAGTAATAGCCAATTTTGGATAATTTCATGATACATTATTCAGGTGAGGTTGTGGCTTTTTCACTAGTCGATATCCATGTAAGGAAATTACGAATTTTGAAGCCTATGTTTTCTCTAACAACTGCTTACTTGCAAGGATTACATCCAGTTATTCATCCAAGTTATTCATATGTAAACCTCTGTATCAGTGATACTCTATTAAAGCGCGATCTATTGGTTAACTGCCTTATCGTTCGATAAAAAATTTTCATGTGGAACGTGATGACAGGACCATTCTGGTAGAAGCACCAATCATGGCAAACAAGTTAATACTGTGTATGCAATTCAACCTCTTTATTGTAGCCACTGAGCACATCGAGTAACATCAAAAATGGGTCACCCTTATACATGACACGGACTACTTCCTTCTGCATCTATGCAACATATACATATTACAATAGCACGGAAATACTTACTTCATATTAAGTAGGGTCTTTCTACCAGGATGACGTCGAAACGTTTGAAGTGCCATCTGAAAGGACGGTTACTCAGTTTGGTCACGGATGACGCGTTGACTTTGAATACTGCCGAAACGTGTGCAGTCAGCCAGTCGATCTGCTCATCTGTGGGCGTAAATGTGTGAATAAGTCCTAATAAGCTTAACAAGCCGGTATATGTAGAGTGTCAGATCGACGGCATCCGTACAGTCAACTACACACGTGACCTGGGAGAACGCACGAAGCCCGTAGTGAGTAAAAGAAAGGCACTGATACACTTAACCTTTTTTAAGCTGTTATCGTGAACTCAACCGTTGTTGACGCCGTTTGCAATTGGTTTGAATATGCTTGACCGAGGGCGTTGCAGGGCTGCGGAATGAGGAACGAAAGACATGATCATACTAAATAGTAAACGGAAGTCAATTATTAAGATGGTTGAATGCTCTATCTTAGTGCTGGATCTCTTCTATAGGCCATAGTAAAGAGACGGTAAAGCTTGTTTGTCAGATATAGCAGGACCCTTAAATTACAACGGAAAAGAGTAAGAACAAGAGGAATCCGCTTGAACGAACTCTATTGACCGTTTTCTGTTCAATTTACATAAATAAAAAATATGAAGCTGACCACTGCATTCAGATTTTTACCACTTTGTAACCCCATTAGGCACGACCGAATTATCATATGTGAACGCTCAACCACTTTCGCTTGTGAGTAATGATCAGGTTGCCCGATCGTCTCGAGAGGAGACACAGTTACTGTCTGTTAACTCCAATCGATAACCCCGCGATTAGGACTTCCTAGGCAGGTCGAAATCTCCGATCTCATTAAACCTGCTAGGCGATATTTTAGATTACTGGTGAGTAGTCGAGGATTTGGTTAATTTCAAGTTGAACATCACCCACAATTGATCGCAGCTGTCGCATTCCCATAGACTTTCCAGTCGGCCCCTTTCGAAAAGAAGCACTAGACTCGAGTTTCGCTCTCATTAGAGCTGGAAGTCTATGGGAATGCGACAGCTGCGATCAATTGTGGGTGATGTTCAACTTGAAAAGAGTAACAGTTCGTCCGTCCGATCCTTAGGAGAGGTAGCGCGGTAACTGGCTAGTTGAAATGAATTCACATTGTCAAAAACCTCTTCAGTTATGACGTAACCGCTGAATTCCGTAAAACAGTCAGGCAGGGTTCTTTTCATGGCTTATTAGTAGATAGAGTTTTGAACACTTAAAGTTAACACCATTTGGGCTTCAGAACAGAGTTCACGTTCACCTTAACCCCCAAGATTATCAATTTTAAAGGCGGTAAAACGGTTGTGCTGAGCGTTAGAGCATTTGAGGAGTAAACAATAAACGGGCGTCAAAATTACGTAAACTGGAGTTCGATTTCTAAAAAATCTCAGATAATACAAAGGCACGCATCATTAACAGGCGTTTCGTTTCAAAGTGAGCTACTGATGAGTAACCTATAAATACCACTAAACAAAATGTTCCGCGAAAGAAATCGAATCTGATTTATGCCCAGGTAGTTGGTGTTAATATTTTCTTCCAATCCTAGGTTTCAGGTATATATTCAGGTAAAAGCCAATCATGGGTTCACCAAATTTGCGAAGAAGACGTATATTGACAAGACTTAGAGATTATACTTCTTACCACAATCTGCTTTCAATCAGAGGGTTGGCAGGGGTCCAGGCATTTAGTTTCCCATAATAAACGGAGAGATTGTCATGCTTATCAAAACGCACCACAATTATTGGGCCACATACGGTAGAAAGTCTCACGCATGTCCAGTTAAGTTCAAATCTGGTGAACATGTTGACCCTGGGAGGATTCGTACAGCACCGGTCTGCTCGAGTGCACCCCTTATTCTCAGTTTATGACAAGGCGGATTTCTGTATGTTTTTATGCCGGTCTTGGATTCTGTTGTTTCAGCGTCCTGAAAGAAACAGTCATCTAACAAAACAGTATGGTCAGATGCGGTAAATGTTCTGCCAACTGAGCTATGAAGCCAAGACGGAAGATCAAGAGTTTCACATTTGGACTCATTTATCGACCCAACTCACTGTCTCATGTGGACTCCTGCCTAACGATCCAGCCAAACTGACTGCCCTAAGCAGGATTTCCTCAATCAGTTCACGCTGGAATCCACCAACGCCACCGATGAACAGTGAAATTGTATTGCTGACATTTGGTTTGGTTGGTGTAGTAGTCGTCGCCTGTGGGCATGCTGTTTCGGTTACTGAGTCGAATCCAGCCGAAGTCCAGCTTTAAGTAATTAGACCTCTTCCAAATTTTCATATCTGTCACACTGCTTATCAGTACTATACGTATAACAATCTTATTCAATGTGTATCATTGTTACTGTACCAAGAACAACCTAAGAGTTCTCATTTAAGCAAATGTCTTCATTGAAAACAATTTGACGACATACCAACTTTTAGTACCAGAATCTTAGGCAACTGTCATTCAGTCGCCATTAAAGCGTTTACACGGCGGCTAACGGCTGAGGTGAATCGTGTTCCATTGGCCCAACTGTCAGAAGTCCATCCTTTCTCATGTATGTTTCTCTTGAACAATAAATTCCTGGAGAACGAGTACAACCACCAAAACTTTGTTGGTGTTCTATCCGCCTTCCCACAACTCCTCCATTCACTTCAAACGCTTGACAACTTAGCATTCCGTTAGTCCATTGTTTCATACTCAGATGAACTGTCGAACCGGTGCCCTTCGTGTGTTTAATAACACCCAATTATAAACATGGTCATATGTTGGTGTAACTCATCAACGTGAGACTACTTCAATCCTGATTTGAAATGAGACCTAGTTTATTTGTTAAATTTCCTATCATGATGAATGGATAACCGAAACTTAGAAGCGACAAATCAGTCGAGCTTCTTCATTGTCATTCGTCAGATCAATAAACTTTGCGTACACTTGACTGGTTAATGTTCACTAAGGATTTGCGACTGCAACGACAGAAATTGCAATGAAAAGCTAAATGTCAGTCTAGCGAACACGTATCAAGTCCCTTCGAAAAAGTAAATCACAGTTAAATAATAATCACGCGAGATACCGTCCGGTTTCGTACTCGTAAATTACTGTTTGCGTTTATGACGCTGGACAGAAGTAGACAGAGATCTGAATGGAATTTAAAAGTTGAATGGATAAAAACAGGAGTATTCTTTCAGGAAGTTCGTCGCGATCTAGAAAGTGCACGAAAATGATACGATGGTACGGGAAACAACGTTACGCTCGGAGGTGTGTTTAAGTGACCTAACCAAGGGTGCGAAAGCATTCTTAAGAAACAGGAACAAAAGTGTGAGAGATCAGTACATCCATCGTAGGACAGAGCACGTGATAAGAAACCAGTATACCCGGGGATAGGTTGGTGATACCTCTCTGGGCTACAAAATGCAAAAAGAAGGCACTGTGACTAAACTAAAGTTCTTTGCAATATATGGTGACTAGACAAATCTGTTAGAATAAACAAGGGAGTAGTTATGACGAAAAGAGACCCCGACATAGCCAGTGGACAATAAAAATCAGCCCGCAACTTACAGAACAGTCTGAATTTGTCATAACTGCCCATCGTGCTGTGCTGCATCCAGTACACTTTCATTCTGATGTCTCGCGCTGAGCTGTGCAGATCCTGTTTGGTTGTTCTAGCGGTGGTCGTGGTCACTAGCCATGCCAAGCAAGGGAATGTTTGGGCGGCATAAATAGTGACGTTGCTAACACACCTAGGATCACTGGACATGTCTAGCGATGATTGTCTGGTGCTTTTTTGTATGTTGAACGCAATGCAGTAGAAGACGTAGACGCTTACACGCTTGTGTAACAGGCAAGTGAGAAGACGGAAGGCCGAGTTCAGGTAGAAACGTTTATGTAACACGTGACACCTAACATACAGATTAGGGAATAAAGGAAGACATACTGATTAGTCTCTTTCACGGGAGTCTTCCAGTGTTTGATCAATTGGCACGACGTTGACAGTATGCTCTGTAAGAAATGGGAAAACAACAGGTAAGACAACCGAAACAAAATGGCGTACGTCGTGCTGATTTCGATTTCCCGCTATACTTGTATACGCGTCAAGGCCGCCTGTGTGTCCCACGCCGTGTTAGGACTCAAGCTGCGTTCTGATTGGTCGCGCCTTCAACGACCAACGGCTCATTCGTCCACGCACATAAGAATGACGCTACCGCTTGTAAATGGGACAATATGGTATGTACTTCTACTGAGTCACGTGTTCTCTCTACCGCTGTTACAGCCTCTAAGGCATACCGTCAACTGCACACTACGGACACAACACTGGCGTCGCAAACAGGACAATGCTGTCATGGTGCTACTTAACAAACGTGGATAAATAAAGTGGAGTTATATTGATGATCTTAAAGTGGTAGTTCGGTGATTGAGGAGCAATCAGTCAATTTTAGACAATCTTAGACAATTCTGGACAGTTTCAGTTAGGACGTCACACTACAACATTTATGAGGCAAAAACTAAAAATGAGTTAGAAACGTTAGAACAAGACCCAGGGCAAATGTGCTGAAATTTTTCATTGGGTTCAGTATTAAGTGGCAGCGCGATCCACTGACCTTTTCGAACAACTTTAGAGTCAGCGATGGACAAGCAGGTGACCGAAAATTTAAAATAGTCTTCTTGAGTATCGGATAGATATCTCGTCACCAGTAAGTAATCTTACCTGTGGCAATACAGGTGTTTAGCATTTCAGAGACGGGACCACGGAGAATTTTAACATATTATTTAGAAATCATTGATGGTAGCCCGTATTGTGTGCTTGCTATGCATGGTAAACTACGAGCATTCAATCGAAATGGTGGAATCGGTCATTGTGAATGTATCAAAAAACGGAAAAAGTTTTAAGATGAACTGATAAAACTTCTATCAATAATGTTCGATGTAAAATGTAAGCATTTTGGGTACAATGACACGCCTCCAATTTGTTTCAATAAATTCCATATCTAGCAAATACCCTTACTGTTCTGTAATGTTTTCGCACAAGGTTCAATTTAGGTTCAATTTAGCTTTTTACTAACCAAATTAAAATCAAGCTATGAAGATAAACCTTAATTGATGTGGGCGAAGTTTTTAGTTATTGGTTTACATTCAACATGCCTCAACTCAAGTGTCCTGCTACAGATCTTAAATATGTACACGTTCAACTTATATTCACCGTCTGTTTGCGGATGCACTGATATTTTTTAGCGAAAAACATTCAGCTGACAGCACAATTACATAAACCAGTGATTCATCGGGGACCTTATCCAACTCACATAGCAGCAGGGTTTCCAATTCACTAGTACGCATACTCCATTAGTAAGAACATGTATAGGACTCTCGCGGGATCAGGCAGGCGTTGCTAAATATTTTCAGAAGGTCAGACCTAGCGATCAACAATTTCCGTTTAAACTATTTTGTGAAGTGACCCAATGAGTAAGTCTGACATAACTCTGATGGGTATGGAATTAAGTAAGTCAGCCTGCCTCTTGCTACTGAGCAGTGTTTAAGTAAACCACTCCGAACTGGAGAGAACAGTGTGAGGATTTGGTACTGATTAAGCAAAGGAAGTGGTCCTTCAGGGAGCTGTCACGTATAACAATGAGGCCCATACTAGTGGCATAAGAAATCGTATAACGTGGCCTTTTTTCTATATCTTACTCCAGAGGCCTCAGATGATGTTGTTGATTACCTCGACTGACCTTCCTTTATTATCATTTGTTGGTTTTATATTTATCCGAACACGGCGAAGGTGAAAAGCATTCCAGATTAAAAGTCCTTTTTGCAGGGCTCATAATAATTCACCTACTAGGACCAGTCGCGGTCAGACCACAATGTTTGTAACAGGGCCAGGCATACTGGGTAAGTTTTCAGAAAGTACGGTTGTGTTGTTCACAATGGAAGCATTGAGTTCGTTTTACAAGGTTAGAACTTCCTCACGCTCAGAAAGAAACATCGTTGCTCGAGGAACACTTGCAAAAATCCTGGGACAAATTACCCAGTTGTTTATACACAAACGTAGGTATTATTTACTGTGGGAATGTTAGGTTTTCTTACCGTGACTAGATTTTGCGGATACCTCTCCCATGAACCTAGATTTAGCACAATACAGGCCCCGACCAGAAGGAAGCTTAAAGCTAACGTTTCATTTTTGAAGTAATTGGTAACGACTGGCTCTAGGAACCTCACTTGGAATCCAGGTCGCAATGTATAAATCACTCAAATGCCCTTATTTCTTTTAAGCTTATAAAAAAAAACTGACAAGATTTTGTGGAACGAATTCTTTTCCAAATTTGTGTACTTTACCCAAGTGAACATGGGGACTTATTGTCCCAAGAGCTAGGGGATTTCTGAGAAAATGTCAGGCTTCAATTACACTGAGTAGTCAGGATGTCTTGGATTCACACTTTCGGAACCCAACAACCGAAATGCCGGAAATAGCATTCATCGCCAACGCAGTCATTTAGTATTCACTCCTCCAAGTGTGTCAACAAACTGATATATAGAATGTTGACAGTAATGAAGGCATTAGTTAGTAGCTCTTCAAATTTAATTGTTGGCGGGGAAATTCTAAATTTGTTCACCAACACTTCCACGGGTTTTGGTTAACTTTTATCGTTACTGTATCTGATCGTTTTAAAACGCTTCTATGCCCGACTTAAAGTTAGAATGAAGTGATAAATGTTACTAATGAGAAGTAGAGATTTGGTTCTCATACAAGTTGAACATCACCCACAATTGATCGCAGCTGTCGCATTCCCATAGACTTTCCAGTCGGCCCCTTTCGAAAAGAAGCACTAGACTCGAGTTTCGCTCTCATTAGAGCTCGTCAGTAGTGCATATCCTTGCCACTGCCGGGACTAGAACTCCGGCCACGCTTTCATGAGGCAACCGTGTTGACCACTGCGCCATTGACCTCACATTAGGCACGACCGAATTATCATATGTGAACGCTCAACCACTTTCGCTTGTGAGTAATGATCAGGTTGCCCGATCGTCTCGAGAGGAGACACAGTTAACTGTCCTGTTAACTTCTTATTGCAAGAGGCCGGCTGAAAATTCTATCTGAATGCGAAGGTTGCGATCAAATGTGAGTGATGTTCAACTTGAAATTAACCAAATCCCCGACTACTCATCAGTAATCTAAAATATCGCCTAGCAGGTTTAATGAGATCGGAGATTTCGACCTGTCTAGGAAGTCCTAATCGCGGGGTTATCGATTGGAGTTAACAGGCAGTAACTGTGTCTCCTCTCGAGACGATCGGGCAACCTGATCATTACTCACAAGCGAAAGTGGTGCGAGAAATGTTAAACTGTTTTTAAAAAAGCGTTTGTTCAAATGTGCTAGAGTTGAAAAGTAAAGTTGAACGGTGGTTTACCATCTTCAGAACTGTTTGTTAGAAGGAAACAATAGCTAATTAAAGCAAGTGAACGTGAACAGAAGTTGCAAGTAATCGTGAGCTCTTCTAACGTCTCTGTGAGTTAGTTGCACGAAAACGCTAGTTACTGCTTTATGCAGGCTTATAAAACTAACACATAGCGATGGTTATCTGAAGCAGAATGAATTCGGTATTAAGAAAACTTCATACAATCCACTAGCGCACGTATCTGTCGGCTTAGCACCGTCAAGCAGCTCGGTAAGCTTCTGGAACTATACGCATGACACATTATGGAGGATTCTGTAGCTTATATAGCCTAATAGCTAGTGTAAAGCGACAATGACACTGATAAATGCAGTTATCAAGAAGCCGGGTAGCAAATAGTTCGCAACTTTCAGTGGTCTGGATATGGCGATGGATTCAGTGCAAACGAATTTGTAGCCAGTAGAGAAAAAAACCGGCTATCTAATTGAAACGGCTAAATTCAAGATGATAGGACGGAAAGCCAATCTTCAGTGCAGATTTTACCTAGTCATTGCCATCTCACGTGTGTTGAATTAAAAGCAACTTGCATATACGTTGTCTGAGTGAGTACCAAACCTCCATGAAGAGTTTCAGTGTTAAGAAATAGGTATAAGGAAATGCGATTACTATGAACAATAGGCGTGGCCTTTTAATGGCTACTTCGAGTGACTCCAGCCTATAGGTGGACATCCAAACTAGGGGAATAACGGGTGTTCGTACCCAAATGTGATGAGCGGCCTGCAGCCTATGTTCTTGAACGCAAAAATGTACTGGAGTATTAATAATCATCAGTCACTGTAATTCAGAATTGTACATTGCAAAAAGAGTGCATCGCTATTGTGGTGGATTATCAAGCCGGAGGTGCGAGTATTCCAACACTTGGCGGAATACCTCAACGCGGGGAAGGTACGTCCAAAAGCCCACAGCGAGCGGATCGGGGACAGCGTGGGCGACCGGATGAGTCATCGCTCGACTGGATCGGACCAACGGGCGAGGCATGGCAGGCAAAATAGGATGGACGACCAGATCGGGGGCGCGATTATTCCAACACAGAGGAATATCTCGACACGGTCGCGGAATACAGTCAAAGCCCACAGTGGATAGATGGCGGACAACACGAGCGACCGGACGAGCCATCGCTCAACAAGATCGGACTAACGGACGAGGAGTGGCAGGCGGAAAACCCCCGATAGAAGGCGCCGATCACACACATAAACCGGGCAGAAGTGCACACGACGTGTGAGCGGAAACCGGGGCGTGTTGTGGACTGGAATTCTGACTCATAAACGCGAGCGCGTGCATAGCGTGGTAACTAGCGTGTTGGACAATAAAGATTGTGCTTTATTGGACGCCTTCTCGCTACACTGGTGCCGTGCCCTGAACACAACGCAATGAAGTTGCCATGGCCAAACCAATTTGCGGACGGAGACGTGGAAGAGTGGCTTTCGGCGTGCAACGGATTGAAAAGCGAGGCACAACTTTTGACAGCATTGGGAACACTGCTCACCGGACGGGCAAAAGCTGTCTATGCCTTGTGCAAACAAATGAAGACCGCAACATCGTATCAAGAGACACGGGCGGCACTGATTCAAGAATTTACAAAGGAACAAGACCGACAGCGGGCAATGGATCGTTTTTATGGTGCCGGATTTTGCGATACTCAAGACCCCCTTGGTTCACTATCAACACTTATTGCGACAATTGACGTTGGGTTTACCGGAGGCAGATGAGAAAACGAAGGATAGATTGGTGAGGGAGCGGTTTATCCAAAGTTTACCGCCGGAGCTGCAGGATAGCGTTAGGATGGCCGAGTCTTGTGGGGTCACGGACATGGAACGACTGGTCGGAATTGCACAGCGCCTACCCGTACGGATGCAAGTCGGACGGCTGGAAGTCAAGGAGCTTGAAGAGAAAGTGGAGCAGTTGACGCAGGCAGTGGAAGGCTTGAAGATGAATGTGGAATCAAGAGAACGACAAGTTAGACGAGTACGTGAGCAACCTCACCGTAATCGTTGTTTTGTTTGTAATGGGGTGGGACACTGCCCGCCAGTGCCCTAACAGACGTTTTCATCCTTGTTTTTCGGTGGTAACGGGTTATCATGGGGGCGTTCCACGGGTAAAAGTCCTGATCGAGGGTGAACAAAAGAGTGCGATAGTAGATACGGGGGCGGGGCGTCGATTACAGGCAGAGTACGAGGATTGCCCGTTAGGTCCGGTAACTGGCATGTAGTTACGGTCGGAGGGACGGCGTTAAAGGCACTGGGGACTCAGAACGTTGAAATCCAGATAGGTGGTATCAGGCTGCGCCACGCAACGTTAGTGATTGACAATGTGAAAGAAACGATAATAGGCGCCGATTTGCTACGTCGACTGAAAGCAAACGTAGACCTGGAGAGGAACGAGTTGCGTGTTGATGGCGATGTCGTGAAGTTCCATCGCGAAGAGACCAAGGAGCAGTGCCGAATGGGCAGCGTCTCGGTGAAATCTCTGCCAGAGTGTCCGATCCCAGCCATCAAGCAATGTGTTAATGAGTTTGCTGACTGTTTACTAACGCGGATGATCAATACGGATTTTGTACATGGATGGAACACTCGATAGACTTACAGCCGGTGGAGAATGCAGACCGGTGTACCGTAGAATACCGTTCAAGTTGATTCCGGAAGTGGAAAGGCAGTTAAAGGAGATGTTGGAGAAAGGAATAATTCAAAGGACAAGCAGCCCATTTTCGTCACCGGTCGTGTTGACTAGGAAGGCGGATGGCACCTACCGATTTTGCGTCGATTTCAGAGAGCTGAACCGAGTGACGATCAAAGACGCGTTCCCGATGCCTCAGATGGAGGAGATCTTTGCGCACCTGCACGAAGCTAGAGTACTGTCCCTCATAGACCTGCGTTCCGGTTACTGGCAACTACCAATGGCACGGAAGGACAGAGCGAAGACCGCCTTTTGTGTGAACGGACAGCAGTACGAGTTCCTCAGGATGCCGTTTGGTCTGTGCAATGCTCCAGCTACCTTCAGACGTCTCTTACTTCGCATTTTGGAGGATCAGGAAGGAGTAACCGTATACGGAGACGACATCGTTGTATTCTCCAAGACAGTATCGGAACACGTAGACAGACTGCGAGCAGTGTTGCAACGAATCGAGGCAGCCGGCCTAAAACTGAGTAGTAAGAAGTGCCAAATAGGCCGCAGTTCAATCGTTTGCTTGGGCACACGGTTGGTAATGGGAAAATCCAACCACTGCCAGAGAAGTTGACAGCCATCAAGAACTTCCCAACACCAAAGTCGAAGCGGCAACTGAGATGTTTCCCCGGAATGGTCGGTTACGATTCGAAATTTTACGCCAGGGTTCTCCCAGAAAGCATATCCACTGTTCCAGCTGCTGAGGAAGGACAGGAAATTTGTGTGGAATGAGGACTTGGAGGTGGCGTTCAACGAACTCAAACAGGAAGCTACCAGCATTCGACGGTGCCTGACGATCCCACCATTCACGGTGTCAGTTGATGCAAGTGATATCGGAATCGGAGCAGTTCTTTCACAACCGTCGGGGACAATTGAGTATGCCAGCCGAGTACTGACGGAAGCAGAGAGAAAGTATTCCACCACGGAAAAGAATGCCTAGCTATCGTCTGGGCGCTGGAGAAGTGGAGGACCTATTTGATAGCGACCACCTTCCATGTCGAGACCGACCACAAACCCCTGATCTGGCTAAAGACGGCGAAGGATCCGCGCGGACGACTGGCACGCTGGGCACTTCGACTGCAAGAGTTCAACTTTACCATCGGACATGTCAACGGCACGAACAATGAGGTACCTGATGTACTGTCGCGACCGATACAAGAAAGTGAGCTGCCGACTGAAGCCATACCCGTGAACGCAGTATTGGTTGCCGATAAAGACATCTTGGTCAATCAACAGCAAGACCCTCAAGTACGCGAAATATGTGAACATTTACTGGCAGGTACCAAACCCAAGACGTTGACTTCGGGACTGAACGATCTGTTACAGATCTGGGACCGGCTACACCTGGAGAACGGTCAACTCGTCATCGATGTGGAGGTGCAGAGGGGGCTTCGACCTCGAAGGACTGCCATTTATTCCGGTGGACCAGAGGGAACGTGTGATTCGACTGGCACACACAGATGTTCACATGGGACGAGAACGCGTGTTCGAACTGCTGCGGCGAAGGGTATTTTGGCCAATGATGAGGCCGTCTGAACAATTCTATAGCTAGAACTAAAGTTATGTCACATGGGAAATATTCTTTTCCTTGTGGAGATGGCTAAAGATGGTGTGAAGACATTTGAATACGATTGGTAGTCAACAACATTAAGTGACATTTACATGTATCAAGCCATAACGTTTTAACTTCACAAAGGTTTTGCCGGAGTCAAAATGATGGAACGTTATGTGGGTTAAAATAATACCAATATGGTAAGAAACACGTTGGTATTTTGAAAAACTGTTGTGGATAATGGGATTAGCAGCCACCATCAAGTCGCGTGTCTGTCTTGGGTGTTACTTTGGATGCACCGGATAGTGAATGTCCTTTGCTTTTTTCTCTATACCGGAACCATTGAGATCTACTGGACACCAGCCGTCGGATTAATTTCATCCCCCGCCGTCCTAATGTCACTCACTTCAAATGGAAAATGGAAGGCGTTCTTGTTCAATCGGATTATGAAATACTGAGGTGACATGGTTTGTACGATCAAAGCTACTTTTAGTTAAGTCGACATTTTGTCAAATTAGCCAAATGCGAATGTAGCGTTAAGTTTAGCCACGTAACACGGTTCATGTAGACAACTGTTTAGAACTTTTAACAATTAGTTACCTGTATTCATGAAATATCAGTAGAAAACACATGTCGAATAACATATATGGATAGTCGGTTTGCAAAATCCCGTTAAAGGTGCTTAAGTAATGCACAGGATAAATAAAGATACCGTTCCCTGAGGTCCACTAAAGTGAAGACAGTACAACGGACAGTACAGCGTATTGCCTGGCAAACTTCCTCACTTCTCACCAGGTCAGTTTACATCACCGGTACCTACTTATAATATTTAAACATACAAACGAAAGGCAGTACAATTAATTATTTTCTATGGCCTTTTCAGATAAACGACCACATCTTCCTGTTGGCAAAATGTGGACGTTCTATGCGGACGGACACAGCCCCTGTGAAGCGAAGAAACTGTCGGCTGATGTTTGCTTCAACGGCCCCGAAAGAGTCCTGTGTCAAGAAGTCAACAGGTGACGTGCAGTCGCAGATGATTTCTGTTGTCTTTGCGCTGGTTGAACAACATCGGTTGCCGAAGCCTGTTTCATCTCGCTGCAATCCAAGCGAGAAACACGTTCAACCAACTACCGTCCCGGTTAGCTAACGCACGTGGCCTGACACCCTAGTTGAAACCGTAAAGTGGCACAAAATTTAATATACGCTGGCAATTCCCTTTTCATTGAAAAGATGCATAAGTCAAACTCGACCGTCAACTGCTTTTGTCTTCTTCCAGCTTCAGCATGAGAAATAACTGTTTCCGGTCAATTATTTGGCCGAAAATGGACAAGATTTCTTGAATTTGTATTTATTCCAAAACGTGCTACTTGTCCAGAAAATCACGTTCATCCTGGTCTTGAAAAACCAGTTGTCAAAAGTAGTCACGTCACCCATCGTTGTTGTCAGACGAGTGACAATAACTGGCAAACAAGATTCTAATCTTTTGCACGTTATTCTCAGCAACTTTTGTCCAAATTGAATTAACAAAGCCACACTTTGTCACGGTGTTATTTCGTATGAATTTAATTATTCCGCTAATTTTCCGAACATATCCACCGTGCTGTTTACCGTCGTCTGCGTATGAGCTATGTTGCAAACAATGTTATGAAAGTTGGGTTTAACACACCAGAGGAATTTGAAACATTCTTTTCCCGTCAAGAATTTGAATAAAGAAGACAGTAGGCTGATATTGCACGATTTATGTCCGGACAAATTTCGCTGCATCTTTACGAGTGCTTACTACAGACCATTTATATATCAGTATGAGAAAACGAACAAGATACCAGAGAAAGTCAATTGTCAGAGTGCACAATCATTGTCACTACCAGGTAGCGACAACCCTACAAACAGTTGTTTCTGAACACACAACACGGGTTTGAACTTTCGGATTGCAACAGCTTCAGCATAGCGCAGTGTTCGCCTGTGTGACGTTGAGTAGATAACGCGAAATGCCGTTGTGGGATCGCATTGGTGTTGCGTCATTAGAATATGACGTGCAATGGATGATGCAGGCTCCTTGTTTCTATGCGCAACTGTGACGTCATGTGCTTGCGTGACCTGTTTCTTGACCCACTTCGGGATGTGCTCCATGACCCTGGTTCGCAACTGGCGCTCAGTCCTGCCTATGTAGGATGCTCCGCATCTATATCGATATTCATAGTCATCAGAAAACAATAGTGTAGCGAACAAGCTCGTTTTCGGTTATTCATCATCAGGCTAATTACATAACATTTATATGGAACAGGGTTGTCAGGGCGAAAACAAACAAAACAAGTTCAAGTGAGGTCGGACACGTCATTGGCACACACGGAGACAACGTTTTGATACGATTACGCCACAATTATGACGCAACTGGAACCATGACGCTTTGATCGGTCGTGGTGTGGGTGGTTGGCCATGGCAACTTCAACGCCTGAACAAAGCGCTTTTGTGCACATAAGGGTGGATTTTTTAATCGAATTCCAATCGCTTCGGCTGTGGCCAAAATTCGGCATCTGACAGCTTTTGAGTGACCGGCGTTGACTCGGTAAAGCGGACGAAAAGAGGAGTCCAGGTTGACAGTATGATGTGTATCAACGAGGTGTGCAACAATTGCGCTGGTAATTGTCTTGGTGACTCCGCTACTGATCCAGGCTGGGTGATGCTCACGAATACGTTCAGATAAGCGCCTGGTCGTGCGACCCACGTAACTAGTTCCACAGGAACAAGTAAATGAGTATACACAAAAAGAAGCCGCAGAAACGGGCACTTTATCCTTTAACCGTAAACACAATGCTGGAGTAGAGTTGAAACAGACACGTAATTTTGCAGCATGGAATGTTCTATTGATAACATTGTTAAGTCTCCTAGTGATTGTTTCGGCAAGCGTATCCCCTTTGAATGGTAATGAGATAAATACTGCTTTCTTTTCCGCTGGGTCATCTTATCCTGTTTCTCACGACGTTGCATAGTCTTGTCCACAAAACGCTCTGGATAGCCATTTTGTAAGAACAGTGTGCGTAGGAACGATAGTTCATCAGAGACTACACCAATGCGATCCCACAACGGCATTTCGCGTTATCTACTCAACGTCACACAGGCGAACACTGCGCTATGCCGAAGCTGTTGCAATCCGAAAGTTCAAACCCGTGTTGTGTGTTCAGAAACAACTGTTTGTAGGGTTGTCGCTACCGTGGTAGTGACAATGATTGTGCACTCTGACAATTGACTTTCTCTGGTATCTTGTTCGTTTTCTCATACTGATATATAAATGGTCTGTAGTAAGCACTCGTAAAGATGCAGCGAAATTTGTCCGGACATAAATCGTGCAATATCAGCCTACTGTCTTCTTTATTCAAATTCGAAAGGAAGTTAAACAAAAATATTTGAAAAGTTGACCACGTATTAAGTTCAAATGATTTAGCACCAAATTTTCGCTTAAGAGTTCAAGGCTGAACACAAAAACGAAAGGCTTATGGGTGACGAAAACTAGTTGCCTTCAAACAGGATAATACTTAGGTTTCAAACAATGAATAATTGTTCACGAATTAATTGTGGGTGAATATTTGAAGCTACCCCACGAAAACTGATTGCGGCTCGAGTTTACTAGAAACTACTGGAATTGCGTCACTTATAATGAAAACCTATAATGGCTTTCACATGTTTCATTGTTTTTCGAACCCCACATATATCATCTGTGAATGTGATAATATAATAGGAATGGCTTACGAATTTTCAAAAATATCCACTGGACAGAACGGAGTCATGTTACTCAAAAAGTAATCAGAAAATATGGAAACTCGGCACTCAATGACTGGAAGGAGCTCACGGTCTCATGGAAAATCCACAGATCACTGCTAAATCATATGATTTAGTTATCAGGGGAAGTGGAAAATGTAGTTACATATGTATACATCAAGCTTCCCGCAGAGATTCTGTCGCTTTATCGGTTTAGTCAACAACACTTTTGAATGCGGAATCACTGTGTAGAGTGCTTAATACCAATTTGCGCGTAGAAGCAAAACATTCAAAGAACTATAATCCTCCGCTAACGTTGAAAGCCAGTTTTTTTTCTAAAAGTGAACTCCACGACATTTTTGAAAATCGTACCTTTTGTCTTCTTGCCTGTCGTTTCTACAAAGAATGGTTTGGTAAACGATGGGATCAAAACTGTGCATTCCGTGCTCGAATTTCAGTAAAACCCACAGCTTGACTATTGCATTTAGGACGCTATACTAGACTTGTGCATAGGATTAGTGGAGAATTTACAGTTTAGACGGATTTTTGGCTATTTATAGACAGGCAAGCCCCTGTTAGACCACTTTGAAATAACACATAAAACGTTTACTTTCGAAACATCAGTAATAAGGAGTCTGCAAATAGTAAAAGGTTGGAGAAAAATTAATACATTAGAAACCCTTAACAGGCGTAATGAAGACGGACTAAAAGTTGTAGCAGATTATGGCTTACTAATGGCAACATTGAGAGGTCGAAAGTACTTTCAAACCACTGTAATGATTGTGTTGGTTTGAAGGGTCTACGTTAAAACTCGACAATCGATACTTTAATTACGATAAACACTGTCAAGCCTTTTTAAAGTAGACACAATTGAACGCCGAAAGAAGACTTTCTGCAACCCGGATAGTTCAGTTTACGTTGTAGCTTTTGCGAGTTATCTTTAAAATGGCTAACTGGCGAAAAACCTATTGTCAGCGGATGAAATAACTGACAAATTACCTCCTACGCTAAGGGCAAATCTCTGACAACCCTCCCAGATAAGGTAGGAAATGAATCAACTTAACTCTGTGGTCCTTCACTGTACCCTCTCAGTAAGAGCTACGTCCTTTATGACATCCATCCTTCGGACAGCAACCTGGTATACTTAACTTTAGAATAAGATGCATTAAGCCAATCGATAATTCTCGATAATCGATCGCGTTAATCATGACAAACAGCTGTCGTATAAACCCAAGCACAGAACACACCTTCACAGCCACTGCTCAACTGTTAGGACACCACCTAAGGTCAATACAATCAATCTTTCCTAAATTTATTACCTAGGCGAACCAAATTAAAAAGTTTCTTCTGCCCATAAGAGGAGGGTTTGTCCTTCATAAACGTGAATGGGTTTCCGCTCGAATCAGGAACGATGATGATAGTTGAAGAGAAGCTGGGGACGTAAGTAATAACAACTAACTAAGAAAAAATGAGGCGACTAGCTGCAGGGTTTAGTAGTATAGACCAAAGGGAAACAAAAAGTCATTTTTGCTTACCCTGGAAACCAATTCAAAATAAATTAGATAGGTATACGGATCTGTTATTTTTCAATCGGTTTGCGGATAACTTGATAGGTGTACCATTTCTGATTAAATAGCTGACCGATTAACGTATGAGTAATTAGCTTTGATCGCAGATAAACAGAACAGTTGATTGCAATCAGCAATGGAAGTGTACCGAATGCAAGTTTAGAGAAAAACGCTGTGACATACGGAATTCCAACGGAACATCAAAGGTACCGTGAGCCAACATGGTAAACTGCACAACAGTTCGTTACAAACAAAGACCTTGTACTAGAAAAACGTTCAGTAAGCAAATATGTTCCAGTTTTGAGAAACTCTACCGCACTCGGTAGAAGACGAAATCACTTTATCCAGATTTGCTTGGAGATTCTGCTAATTTTCCTTACGTCTATTCTTCATCGTCGAAGAATGCATTGAAATCCCACCAGAAATGGGACCTGCTGAATCACTCACACCTTCTTGTCCAACAAGACACTACAGAAACTATAATGAACGCAGGCGAAAGCTAGTTGCTTGTGCCCAAAAGAACGAATCCCCTTGTAAAACCTGAACTAAAGAGAAAACATTGTCACAAAACTAGCAGGAAACTACAACAGTAGTATGTAACCAACCAGAAGCAGTTCGAGTAAGTTAATGAGGAATTCAAACCAAGTGGCAATATTCTCCATCGTAGCGGAAAAAAGATACATATTGACTACAAGCGTCCATAAGTTCACAAATTATCTTGTAATCGCAACCGGTGAGACCCCTTAAACTGCATCAAACACTTTTGCGCACATAACGTGGGCTAGTATCCTCGGATAGGCATCGCTTTACAGAAAGCAGGTAGCATTGGGTTTCCGTTGCACAACAATATATTGAAAGAGCTTACCGGGCCAGCTTAGTGACCTGTTGTCATAAGGTGTTTAACAGTTGGATTACAACAAGTCAATTCAACAGGTTGAGGTTGGTGATTAAATAGTTAATTCAACCATTCCAGGTGTGTTCTGCTACTCCCTGAGGTAGTTTCCAACCTGTACTGTGCATGTAAACGTCAACGGAACTGCAAGAGAACTGGTACACAAAATGGGAGAGAGAAGGGTTTGACGAACTATTTTGGTGATGATGTCAAGTGAACACCAGGTGGTTTGAAACAAACGCAACTGCGCAGCCGCGAAAGTCCGCGCCAGAGGAAATTTTAGTTTGTGTACGATATCGTTGGCTAGATGGTAAATTAAAGGGTCTGCTGTTTGCGTCTTGTGAAAAGACGGGCTGGCACATACAAAATTGGCAGATACTTCAAAGCGATTTTTATCAGCACCCATTTGCCGACAGCAATCACTGGAACAGAAACATTCTACAGCCACGGAAGAATTGAGGGAAATGCGGCACATAGTGCTGCTGTCATCAAGACAAAGGACGAATATATGACGGAAACGAAGAAAAACGAAAGTTTACAGAGGATAAAAAAAACGACTGAAAATAACATACTGTTGAAAAAAAATAGCGAAGCAACTCCAAATACTGTCGTAGCACGGTCATATGTCTGAAAGTCAGTATGGGAGCACGAAGCCAATTAACATAGAAACACCACGACTGAGGAGTACACCAAAAATGCACAAGAATGGAACACATCTGAGGCTAGTTTTGTGCACGAACAATTCAGCGTCTCGTAAGGTTGTTCGATGGCTAGTTGACATTCCGAATGTAAATATTATCCCTCTATTGCCCAGATGATTTGTTTGAATTATCAGAGACATTAGAAGAGGTGTCGGTGAGTTCTCAGGCAATGTATTCAATTGACATAGATTCTGTTTTCGCAAATGTTCCTCTTCGTGAGAAAGTTGAGTTTTCATGTGACTTTATCTCTAGTCGGAACTGTGGTAAAGATATCCTACGTGAACATCTCAAAATCTCATCTTATTGTGTACAGAAAACACCGGGTTCACATTTGATGGACTTTGTTATAGATAGAGTGGTTATGGGCAATCCGTTCGGCTCAGCATTATCCGATATCTTCTTGAGAACGATGAAACGAAAAGTTACACACAATACTGCTAAAGCCGTATTACACAAAACGTATGTTGATGATATTTTGATTTTTAGGAATACTGATCATCTCGATTGGTTTTCAACCTTCTTAACACTATTTATCCCAAACATGTCATTGGCTAACGAAAATGAATTAAACGATAGCATGGCGTTCTCAGATACACCTGTCACCAGGTGTATGATGAGATATTACAGCAATCGGTCCATTGCAAAACAACACTGAGCAGGCAATATTCTGGCGTCTCCAGGTTCGCCCAGAGAGCATAAAAGTGTGCCATATTCAAGACTCTATTTCATAGGCCAAGGAGACATTTCACTCCTGATAAGCTACAGACGGAAGAAGGGATGGTAGGGTGAACGTTACTGGCAAATGGATTTCCTGAAAGATTAATAGAAACTAACAACATGATGAAACAATTGAAATAACCCAGTTCAAACAACTCGAAAGTGAGGATCACCCGCACAAATTGAAGTCTACCCTATCTCGTACGTTTGCGGCTGCCAAATTACTCTGGGTTCAAACCATCAGAAGACCGGTTCTACATAATCGCGAACACAGTTTGCCCAACCATTCCATCTACCACGTTGTCTAGCTATTCACTTGAAGTCGCAGTGACATTTGCATGGGCAGAACAGATCAGCAACTATCCCAGCGAGTAGCGCAACACGTCCCAAAACGATTAAAACAACTGATGAAACAACATTTTCAAACCGGCGGATACGTGGCCATAAATTCGGCATGGATTGCTAAACGCGTCATGGCAACAGGTCAACAAGTTGACCCACTTAGCTCATTCCAAATAGTGTTAAACAATCACAACTGGAGTTAGTGGATCTTGGCGAACCTATGTTGACCAGAACTCATCATCGGTGCTGTGCACGCAAAAGTGTTTGAAGCAACTCATCGGGTTGCCGTGGTGTTGATGACATAATACTTGGTGTGAATGTATGCGTGTCCATATCCTGTCTATCTTTATTTGTCTGTCGTATATAACCTGCATGTTTTACGTTCTGCGACTGATGAGAGTAAGCGAAATGTTCACACACTTGTAGTGAGATCACCTTCGACGTCCCCAAAATCCTAAACTCCCTGCGACGTGAGAGTTGCCTTACCAGTACCACCGTGCCTGTTCACATTATCTTGTGAATGTAAATTTACTGCAAACCACTAACATCAAAGTTAGTGTGTTGGCGTAGGTATCGCAGTCTTAGTCGTGACTCTATAATGAATCCGCGCCAGCTCTGCTACTATAGACTAGTCTGCTTGTGAACGGTGAGTAAATCAATAAATAAAGTTTGTTTGCAGATTCACCGTCTTCTCACTACGACTTCCGTTCCGCGTTAACGTAAGGCTGGGAAAACCTTGGGCGTACGAACCTAGGAACTAGCATCGCGATATTGGTGAGCCCGTTCCATAAATTATTTTTGCTGCTTTCTATTATTTATTGCGTACTTTATACACGCTAGTTTCAACTTTTTCCTCCATCATTATTTGTGTATTCGTATACATTTTTATAAAGCAGTAAATTTCGCGCTCTAGTTCCGCTAGTTTCTTAGCATTTATATTTGTTCAAATCCTGTGTATATTTAAATGATGCAGTCAGATATCTCAGTCCCCAAGTCGGAGCTCGCCGAGGTAGATGCGAAAGAAAACGCCTTGAGTTTTCGCGTCCCTGATTATGTTCCGGATGACCCAGAGTACCGGCTAGCGCAGCTTGAGCTGCAGTTCCAGTTAGCGCGCATTACTAGCCAGACTGCCTAGTTCACATACTTGGCTGCTGCGATGCCGATGTCGCTGGCCCCTTCTGTCAGGGATTTAGTGATTAGGCCACCCGAGAGCAACCCTTACTACGCACTGAAAAACGCCTTCCTAGAGCATGTCGTCGTATCAGAAGAAGAACGGCTTAACCAGGTCCTTAGTGATCTGCA
>LOND01000110.1:203790-221106 GCA_014220965.1 Paragonimus kellicotti | reverse complement strand
CAAAAGCTAACCAACGTAACGCATGATCTGAATCCAAGTACGTGCTCCAATAAGAACGACAGTCTTGAATGGAACCCCGCCACCTATAACTAACGGCTATGTGGTCTATCTGAGACCAGGCCTGATTCGGAGAAGGCGGGCGCCAACTATAGCATTGACGTGCACGATGCCTAAAACCAGTACTGGCTAAAAATAGATTATGCTCGGCGCATAGTTGCAACAGGACTCGCACCAGCCTGATCGATGTGATGCTATCCCAAACCTACCACCTAAACGAGATTCGGCTTCACCAAGGCGACCGACCTGGGCATTCATATCTCCGGCCAAAACGACTATATCAGAGCCACGTGTCGACCGAAGGAGAGTGGCCAGATCCGAGTAAAATGCGTCCTTGACGCCACAAGTGCTTCACTACACATCAGTAGGAGCATAAGCAGACACAATGAATAAATTTCTGAAAGTCTTGCGTCTAGAGCTGGTTTTAACAGAACCTGCCAAGCGGACGGCACAGTCTACGTTAACAGGAATCCAATCTACTAATGCGGCTGCGGCCGTCGTGCTGAGAACTATACCTACCCCAGCCTGACCTGTAACAGCGGCTGTGGAGTCGCCCGAAGTGTATAACCAGTATCCGGTAGACAATGCAGGTGCTGTTAGTTTCATACGTTGACTACTGTCATGGATTCTAGTCTCCGATATACAGCAGACATCAACGTGCAACGAGTCTAGCGTTCGTGCTAGAGCCGCTTGCTGACCTATCTGTTTTAGCGTGCGAACGTTGAAGGCACCTATATTAATTCGCGTTCTAGGTCTAAGCAAGGGACGAGGGAGGCCTGAAGCTGAAAGGCAAGAGACGGAACTTACCGGCTCAGTGTTACCACAGTTAGCTACATCTGTTGTGGGACCTGTAGAGTAATTATCAGAAATGGAGGTCGGGAGGGGCCTGAGAGCTAAATTTGATAGGACAGTGGGGAAGGGGTCAGCAGTAGCATATTTTCGCCTATCCACCCTGCTGTATGCAGCAGATAGGGCGACCCGGTTTATACTGCGAGACGTCCGATGCAGTAATGGATCTTAATTGTGATTGATTATTCATGGTTGTGTGTGGGCTGAGATACTGCCAGGACGCCCAGACCTAGACAGGAGAACGATTAGGGTTCTCAACCAAAGCCTTTGGCTCAATCTTGCGTTTACGAGTGTATGAGTTTTGGGTAATCATCATCACCATAGGCAGCAATACATCAGTGGTTCTCAATTGTGCTTAACTGGGTAAATGACAATACAACACGATCCAAGTCCAGATGGTTGTTCCAAAATGTACGACAGTTTTTATCAGTGTGGCGCCACCTGTAACTGACTCTAATATGATCGTTTGGTTTCCACGGGTTGAGAAGCACAAGGAGATCTTGTAACACATTGCATCGTCCCGTGTTGAAATGCGCACTCGAAGTTTCGCGACCGTATGATGCGCGTAGCTGTACCAGTCTTCCACCATTGTCATTACGTTGGTCCCGGACACACCACCCAGCCTGCTTATCGCCTTGGTAAGAACGCCTAGGTTGAGCATTAAAATCGCCGGTTAATGTGGCGATATTAGGTTGTTTATGCTGCTTATAAGGGTTAATGAGGGCATCGTAGAACGCACTTCTAATAGAGTCCGAACAACTGTTCGTTGAAGAGCACGTCGATATAATAAATTCACATCGCTTTTCTGATTTGAGTTAAAACATTGTCCGACAGCGCACAGGTGACTGGTCATCAGAATCAAGTTGGCGGAGATTCGCGGGAACTTCGAACGTCGTAGGCAGAATAAGGGCTTCAATTCATCAGTTTGATATGGCCTTTGCACCTACCAATTGCAAGGTGCTGTTGCAAGATTTTCAGGGATCTGCTCTCACCCTTAGTGGTGAGCAGTTGGAGGTGGTCGAGAAGTTTGTACCGTCAGAATTGTATCAGCGCCGGTGGAATGTCTGATGAGATCACAAATCGCATAGCAAAGGCTCGGATGGCGTTTGCCAACTTACGCCATCTGTGGCGTCGGCATGATCTCAGTCTTTCTGTGAAAGGCCGAGTGTGTAAGGGCAGTCCTACTGTACGGCACTGAGACCTGGTCTGTCCGCACGTGGGCTGTTCGCAGGGTGTCTGCTTCCGCCCATCGGTGTCTCCGTAGCATGGGAGCACCGTTTGAGTAGTGACAAATTTGGTCGATTTGTCTCCGAAACGGATAAACTCTGTTGACCCCTGAATATTTTGATCTCATCTCACAGGCTTCGTTGGTTTGGCCACATCTTACGAATGCCAACTCACCGCCTGCCACATCGTGCCTTGTTTGCGAGTGGTGGGTTGGGCTGGAAGCGGCAGCCTGGTGGTCAGCGCATGACTTGGGTTCGGGGTATGAAGGCACTCACCCTGAGGCTTGCTTCAGTGATGCAATCCCGGCTTCCTTGATGGGTCCGAAGGACACCGAACACCTTTGGTTGAGGACGCTGTCTGATATGGCGAAGAACAGAAGTCAATGGCGCTCGTGTTGCGAGTTTCTGTGTGCATCGTTGTAACTTTTTCTTCTTTATCCCTCCACATTTGCTTCCTCCTTCATCTTACACATTACTTCTTTGTTTTCCTATATCGTGGCACGTTTGCCAATTCGTGTGGTCCTATGGATACGGCTTAGTGCTGAAGACAGTTATCCGCAGCTTTGGAACACGTACAGTGAAACTAAGTTAACCAGCCCGATACCGAGCGTGAAGGAGCGTGTTTCCAGGATGGCTACTGCTGTTGGTTCGTTGTAGCTGCTACAGGGAGTTTAGACCCTTTTCCGGATTGTGGACAATAGTTCGGACCCTAAAGTAGTTCTTTTCTTTTCTAAAGTTACTACGGAATCAATTACCGCAGTTCTACCCTTCAAAATTTGTGACCCAGTCCATATGAAATGGCTAACAGTGGCCTTACAGACAGTCCTGGCTACCTCCATGGTGTTGATGTCATCTCATCGGTTCTACACGAGCAGGTGCATTTCAGACTTGGTATCACTGACAAATTTCGAACAGCTGTTTATCTCTATCCCATTAAACTACCTACAGGTTGTCTGGTCGTCTCGATTGGAAACAAGTACAGTTATTATTCACAAACGAAAGTTGTTGAATGTTCAGATGTGATAATTCTGTCGTATCGAGAGTAAGGTCAATGAAACAGTGGATCAACACGGTTGCCTCATGAAAGCGTGGCCGGAGTTCTAACCCAGCCGTGGCAAGGATATGCACTACTGACGAGCTCTAACAAGAGCGAAACTCGAGTCTAGTGCTTTCTTTCGAAAGAGGCTGGCTGGAAGGTGTATTCGAATGTGAAGGCCACGATCAAATGGATTGACGTTCAACTTTAACTTAGCCAGATCCCGGACTTCTCACTAGTGGTATAAGTACTCATTTTCCCGTTTTGTGGTGAAATTCTCGTTTAGTAATGCGGTGATGCATTTTATCACTATCGTTGTGTATATTGGTCTCTATTGGATGGTCCACTAATTTACATCATTAGTTTGCCCGTGGTAAAGTTGTTCTATATCCCTTGTCGAGTTTAATGTGGATAAGAAATTCCAGTAGACGTGGTACTTATCTTTGGAGATTCCTGTTTGTAAGCGAACTTCTAATTGACTTTGAACTGTGCATCTTTTTAGCAAGAGTGCTTTAATCTAAGCCAGACAAATTTGAGACAGTCTTACCACTTCCAGTCTCATTATCAATAGCCGGTGCTCTACGCGTGCTTGGGGCTCAAATAGCGCGCTTTAAGTTCCTCTCATGTGTCTAAGCGTTCTGTGATTTCCCTCGTGGAACAGAGGTTAGGCGGGGGTTTCCCTTACGTGGCTGTGTGGCTGAGTCACTAGGATTCCATAGTGTACAACGTACGTACTTTCATCGCAAGAGATTCGTTCGAGCACTCCTGAAGCCAGGTGGTCCGCTGTTTGAGGTGTCCTTTTTTCCTGTATGTGTTTGTATATTTTGGCGGCTGCCACTATTTTTCAGTCCTGCGACCGCTTGATTTGTTAAATATCCTATGTAGAAATCATACTAGCACTTCACTGGTTGTGCGCCTCCCATTCTCCATGTCCCCTTTCTACTTCTTTCGTTTCTCTCCTTTTGCTTTTTCCTCATATCTTCCTATATAATCAAGCAGTTTTTCTTCCTCTGACGTTTGACAATAGATGGCCACCTCCAACGACAATCACACTGCCGTCTATGTCGATAACGTCTGCTAAGGATAACTTTCGCAGTCCTCTCAAAATCTTGGCTGCGAGTGCTCGCTTCATTTATCACAGTCCATTCAGGCTGCTCACTTTTACAGAACTCTTTTTATGTTTGTGACTACCCTCCAAGGCTTTACCAGATCGAATCAAATGTCTTCAGACTGCTTATTAAAGTTTGGCCAAGAAGCATCGAGCGGTTCTTACTAGCACTGCCTTCAGAAGAGATTTATCATCATCTATCACGTATGTTTTACTTATTAACTTCCATCCTTTGCTTTTTGCGTTGCTCTTCTCAACATGTCACGACGCCTATTATTTACTCATCAAATGACAGGCCTTAGACAATACCGACTCGGGCCGACTATCGTGGTAATAACGAGGAATAGTGTAGAAGAGACTGCTATCAAAAATACGGATAAAGTACGGTGAACCAGGTGGGCTGGTATTGCTGTGGACGACCGGACGAGCAGTACCTGATCACTTTGCTCAACGTAATAATTTTCGACGACGTCGTCTCCTGACCGCGCGCAGTTTTTCCCAGCTGTTGTCTGCCTCGGTGAGTGATGTTTGGCGCTTTAGACATTGCATACGAAAAACGTGACCCAACCGTTATAGATTGTGCATTTTTGTTGTATGACTGACGGATCGTTTTTCTGAGTTGGGGAACTTCCACATTACTCGCCTGCCCATCTCTCTTGATGTGGTCTAGCTGATAGACAAACGTTGCCAGCCTGTTCTCGTCTTCGTCGTATGCAAGCCACATTTGCGTACCATAAGGCAAACTGTTCCGCACAAACATTACATACCCGTCCTGTCGGCGATAACCAGGCATCTTTACGACAATAGATGAAACCGGTTGGTAAAGAGAGCGTATGCTTTCGTTATCTTAAATGCTGGTCTGTCGGCTTTGTTACAAGCCGGAATAATGATATTCACCCTGATGAAACGGTCTAAGTCCCAAACCGACTGCCAGCTTTAAAGATTGTGCGAGTGGGACGGCCACGTTTTTTAGGTTGCTCTGTGCGACCCAATAGTGCGAAGCGCATTCTTTACAAATCAGCGTGGTTGCCTACTTTATTTAGCCTACCCTGGTGGTTCGGCAGGGAGTTGTGCAGAACAGCGCCGTCCGTATGCTGTTTGTCGGGAAGATCCTTCTCCTCCTCGTTTGTCGACTGGCATCAAAATGCCGAGGCAGGTTTCGCGCGGGAGAAATTTGATGTTCATTTGTTTTTTCATCTCACCTGGAATGTTCAACACCTAGGTGCCTACATCTGATTAGTCAACAATCAAGATGTGAGGGCGTGCAAATATTGGTTGCCATCTGCTACGCAAGGTCACTTCTGAACGGGGTACTAACCAAGTTGTCAAAACCCAAATGGGAACAGTCTTGGCAAGCGAGTTCGTACCGGCAATCTTGTAGTTAGCAGACAGAAGGTAAGGTGGTATCTGTATGTACCTTGCGACATTTGTTTCACCAGTTACGCGTGTTTCGTCCCCAACTCAATCAGACAACGTTGAATCAATCTGCTTGCCACCTCTTCGAAATTCTTCATTCAGAAGCTAGTTGAATTAATTGAATTGAATTAATTGAACCAACGCTACCTAACGGCAGCTGCGTTTATTTCATTTGTCAGGTTTTCTTACTCAAACAAGCTTAAAATTACGGTTTTGGTGAATGGATTACGGAGAACTGATTTAATCTCCTCTTTGTTTACTTGCCGATGCTACTAATCCGTGATCTACCGTTATTTCTCGTATTCCCGTTATTACTATTGTTGTTAATGCGTGGTCATATACAGTTAATCTGTGTTTTTTTGATATTCTAATTTGGTCCGTTACCTTGTTCTTCGTTCGTTGCAGCTAGTGTGTGGGCGTCGTATTATCTGGTCCATTCATTATTTACAGTGAAAGTGACAACCTGAGACTGTAGATGTTTACTGGCTTTTGCTGTTGAGTCATCGTCACGGCTGTTTTTCATGCACTACTTTTCCAAAGATGCTTGAGCCGGAGAAAACCCTTTTACGGTTCTGTATTCTGATTCGGCTTCTCCAGCTTCTTCTACAGGTCAGTCTTTTCCTCCGTTACTTTCTAGTACTTTACATTGCAGATTGTACTCAGCCTCTTTCCTGATCATAATGCCGACGCCTTTGATCCGCCTATTTCAATTTCTTCGAACTTGCTAGATTCATCGTTGTATAGCGTATTACGTGGCTATCGAAGGTGGGATTCCATATATTTTTGCTTTATCTCTCGTTGGGGTTATCTTTACGAAAAATGTTTGGCGTTTTTTCCACTGTTTCCTGCTACGCTGGGTCTTATTTCCAGGTTTGTGTATCCGCTTACTGGCCATTTGGTGAGCTTGGACACTTTGATCTTGCTCGTGGGAATTTGTGTGAATCAATTCTGTGGTGTATTGTCCACCATCCAACTCTATCGTCTCGGCTTGCAAGTTTTAGGATCTCCGGGAATCAGCTATTTTGCTGCACTCCTCTTCTGTATCAATCCAGCTCTGATTTTTTTCTCAAGTGTCTATTCTGAATCGTTGTTCTTTCTGCTCACTTTAACTGCCTTGCGTTGCTACGAACATGGACGTTTGTTGCTGGCGACTGTTTTATTTGCCACGACCATTGGGTGTCGGAGTAATGGTTTGTTAAATCTTGGTTATATTATCTACAATCTGTGGTCATCGCCTGTATTGGCTAGTCTGCTTTGGAACGAGAAGACAATTTTGAGCGCAAAACGGTCGTTGTTTTTTATGTTGTACAGCTGTGTTCGATGGTGGTGCACATTTTTTGGTATGATTGTACCGTACGGACTTCTCTGTCTGATGGCCGTAGTTCCGTTTTTGTTATATCAGCTGTATGCATATTACTTATACTGTCCGAATACCCACCTGTTACCCTTTCTGTGTACTTGGATGCCGAACCCTACCGATATGATAACCCAGTATGGGTTTCAGTTGGCGTACAACATGCCTATGTGCATAGCATCTAACACTTCCCTTATCAACTCAAAACCGGCTTGGTGTTCGTCAAATTTACCGTTTTCTTATTCCTACATACAAGACACTTTCTGGAATGTTCATTTCTTGGGCTATTTCGAATGGAAACAGTTGCCCAATTTTATTTTAGCCATGCCCGTGGTTTTGCTTAGTCTTAGTTGTGCATCATCCTTCTATGCCCGTGCGCCAAATGCCTATCGAACACTCGGGTTGCGGACGGAATCTGCTAAAGACAGACAGTTAGTTCCGTACATATTCCACGTGCTTCTTTTAACCGTCTATGGGATTACACACATTAACGTTCAGGTGAGTCAACTACTTTCAATCTACGGGTACATGGTAGTCCGCATTACACATGATGTGAATATCTTTGGGTTGTCTCTAGTTTAGTAATATCGAGATGTGAAATATTTAGCTGGAACTTGATCGTCTCGACGTCTTTTGATAGTGCGTGTATTCATTATGGTTTTGTGTGTCTCATTTTCATTAGTCAAGTGGCAGCGACTCCTGGCTACTGTTCCTATGCTTGCGTTTACAGGCTTAATTTACGGCTATCTCTCCTATCTAGGTTTAGGCAGTCTGACAGGATACAGCTCACAGGATATCGAACATCTTATAGTGTAAAAGTCGGAAACTTTTGGTAACTACTTCCGATCATTCGTAACAATACCTGCTACGGGTTACTTATTAATTTTGATAATGGAATCGTGCGCAAATTAGTTCAAGCAACGTAATGCGTCTAGTTCCTACCTTCGAATTCGTCCATGTTTATGTCAACTCAAACAGGTCTGAGAGTTGTCTCGATCGGACAGTAAAGTTTCAAGGAGTTCCTGCTGTCCTAACTCTACGCATACGTCACAGAACGTAGTATATCTTTTATCCACTGGTTCTCCTTTTTGGATACGTTTCTCAGTATTCAAATGCGGTTGGTTGGTACATAATAATCGTTTATTAACATTTGCTGCACAGCTCTACTCACTACTTGTCTTTTTTTGAAGTCATATCCAATTTGTCTCTGACTGAGCGGTTGCGGTAGTGGAATCTGTTTCAGTGAATTGCCTGCAGGTTAGAAACGCATTAGTAACCACATCCGATGGTTTTCGCAGTTAGCTATGCTGCCGTTTCACCTTGTGCATGTGTTCCTATTCCTTCGGATGTGTTTTTATTGTTGAACCCGTCACTATTTTTAATTAATTTAAATCAGACGCTTTGTCTACAATGCTCAGGCGGCTTACTGTGGATTGTTTGAACACAACCTTGTTAGAAATTATTCTATACTTCACCATCTTTTGCTTCCGTACTAATGCTCGTTATCCTTATGATGAACATCCGAAAGTTAAACATCATTGTCAGCCGCTGGTGTGTTGCTGTCGTTGGTGATGTTAATTAATTCATTTTCAGAAATTTAGTTGGCATGCTAATCAAGTGTTTTATAGTTTTTTCGTGTGTTTCGACTTTTGTTTGTTGTTTTTTTGAGACCTGATGGTACTGCATTCTTAGACCAGCAATATTCGTTTGAGCGAAGCGTTGCTGTTGGTTAAAAAACAATCCGGGAATCTGACAAGCTAACTTTTCAGTGAGAAGGTCTATGGGGGTACTGGACGATTTTCAGTGATTTCTCACCCATTGTTTCCTATTCAGTGTCCCTCTCGCTAGGTTATTGGTGAAGATTTCACGTTTGGTTGGTGGCCCAGTATAGGCAAATCGACTGTTGGCACCGGCCTCACATTCTAAACAGTCCAACCCACTGGTGCGAATTGTTTATCAGAACAGGTGACCTGATGAGCGATAATATGTACACAGACCTGTTAGGAGACGAATTCATCGAAACAATCTAATCAGGTCATCGGTGACGGCTGACGAAATCATTCATCAACAAAGCACTGGCGTGCAGGTCGAACCAACCAGGAGGAGGCGTAAAGGTGAGCGTGGGTGTCGCGCTAGCCCGATGAACCAATCAGAGCGCAACGGCTATGGAATTGGCCCTACTTGGCCACTTAATCGCGAAGTGGCCTAAACAAGCGAACAGTGGTTCAACGCGTAAATGGCCATATTTGGCAACTATTTCATGCTATATATTTACATGCATTTCATTCATTTGTCGAACTTGAAGTAGGCAATACAGCGTGTTTTTCCGCAGTCGTGTTCTTCCTGACTCCGCGCAAGTAGACTGGGTGAAGCCGCATAGCAGGAATCCAGGATAGCATTCAAGTCGTAATAGAACAATTGACAGAGGAAAGGCGTGTTATAACAAGACCATTGATACGTCAGGCAGTAGTAGCTTTGGTAGTTTTCTGGCTGGTCTGCCTGGTGCACAGACGATCATCAAGGCTAGGAGTTGATAACACTTGATGACCTTGTGCATGTGCTCTCCATAGGAAGTTTAAACAAAGGCTGAATTTAGGCTAAGTTAAATGCTTCGCCTTTGTATGGCATTCAACGTCGATAAAATGTGATCTTCTTTTGTAAGTTCTATCTCAATGACTTCTGGGCTGATACGTACTCGTTGATCATCTTTCCTGGTGGCGACAGCCTTTTGGCTAGCCCGATTTATCGACTGATTGACTTCAATAAAGGCAACCTGCTCCAATGAGTCTTTCATTTCTTTGAGCGACCTAACGCACATGTTATCTTATCAGTTGGCAAGATCTGGAAATCAATGCACACATCTCGTGACCTTCCATAACTCACCATCAAAAGCGTGAGGATATGTGTAGGGAATATCCGGGACGATGGGGCACTCGTGAACGAACTAATTCCAAAGACTGGGTCAAATCCTCTCCAAAAAGCAGCGTCAGGTTTTCTTCGACAATGACAAACTCCAGAACGTACGCTTCATTGTTTTTTCAAACAGGGTATTTTGCTTGTGGTACCGCCTTCCGACTACAACCGTAGATAATTTGTTTGCATAAACTACTCGTGTTGCCTCAGCGTGCGTTGAGGCTGTAACTTACAGGAAGTATGTTGAGGATCGGGGTCGCATCCTGTTGGAATTTACCAATCTCATAATTAATGGATCAGCTGGCATGTTTTTATTCACCTCGTTATCCCCTAAATTGTTGACTGCCTACGTTCCTGGTTCGGATTGTTTGCTATAGTTGACCAAACTCTAGTTGTTTAGCAGCATTACTTGAAGTTATTCTTCTTTGACCACACTGTGGTTGTCCGTCGCCATCCCAGAGAAGATCATTTTCAGTGCGGGCATCTCCCTCCGCATGATCTATGGGGAGATAGGCATAAATAAGCATCTTACTTCTCCGGCCAAAGAAAATTTATTAAGTTAAGGTCCTCCATCGTGCCCGGACTCGGATGTAATTGACAGTCGGTCGGGTATTCATTTTTGTGCGCGTCAGTGCGCTTTAACTCAACTTTCATTGCCGGCGGATTCGACAAGCGAGTGCCTCGCTCCTAATTCTGACAGTGATTGTGCATGCAGCTGTTAAGTTTGGCCTTGTGACAGTGGTGTTCCTTGATTCTTTAAAGAGGGAAGGTTTCCGTTTCGTTTGATCGGTCTTTATGGAATTGATCGACATTTCTTATCTCAGCTTTCAACTCGCTTCCACGGTGTGGCGTTCGACGTGTACGACAGCCTTCGTCAGTTGTGCTAATTGGCAATTCCGAAATCAGACCATTTGGTTTCCCTTCATCACTAGTTACCGGTACTGAGCGGTTGCGAAACCGAGGTTGCTTATAACCCAATACAGATTGCCATCTGGACTGCTCGTTTTTTCCCTTCCCCTGACACCATGTTTGTCTCTCCAAAGGAAGTCAAAACAAAGGGTTATTCTAATGAACTGTATAAATCTGTGTTACAAATCTAATCGACACTCGAACGCAGTACCACTCGATCAAACCGCGTTGGTTTTCAACCAGTAATATTGATGGGTCGTTCTTTGTTCTTTTATTTACTGCGCCTTGTTATTTGCCGAGTCCGTCTGGCATCCGTGGTTCACTCTCATCGCGAATTGGTCGCCACGCTCCTGTTTTTTTGATGAAACTTTGTCCAACGATTAAACACGATTGTTTGTGTTGTTTTCTTTGTAACGTTAGTGCGTTGTAAACTGCCGTCAAATTTTTTCTCGATGAATGACTTTTGTGCGCCAACTCGTCTCTTCCGATGCAGTTAGAACACGCGACTGAGATTGAAGATGTCCTTCGCTGCAGCATCACTCGGTCTATCTCATCGAGCACAATACGATGGGCGTATGTGGATTCAAATAGGCGTATAATAAAAATTAGTCATTGATCACTATAGAAACCAACAGACCTCCGGATATATCATGTGGCGAAAATACTTTGATTTCAGACATGTCCAGCAAAGGACTATCAATGTAGGTAGTATTGATTCAACAGTGACATGCTGCAGTGGGTAAAAGTCCACAGGCAACCTAAAAGAGGAGATGTAGACAATGTCAAGCATAGAGGGGTGAGATAAGACGGCGTGCACAGAATAACTATCATTAAGAAATGACAATCTGGAGGAAAAGCATAACTTTATAAATACCAACTCGTAACACCGTGGTCGTACTAGATTAACTACTGTGTGTTGTTGTACACAAAGAACAGGATCACGGCAGTGTTTCACAACGGCTTTAACAAGAAACAAAGCATACTTTGTGGTTGGGTGATACTGCTCACGGAGAGCATTTTCCACATGGATAGTACGCACTGCCATCTTCAAATGTCGCCTGATAGAAGGTTGATAAGCACCAATTTCGTTGTTCAGTAACCACTGCAGATTGCTTTTTCAGACATTGCTTTTATCTCATGGCGACCTATTCGAATTTACTAGTTTCTGCATGACTGTTATCGTTATCGCAGTCAGTGTCTGGATTCCATTGTATGTCTCTTTGAGTTTATACATTTCCGTTCCTCTTTGTCCTTGTGTCGTACCGGGTGTGATGGATCGAAATGCCCAAAGAATATACTTCATATGACCTTACTTGCACGTTCTAAACTCATGACTACTAGTTTTCCCTGGCTTTAGTTCATCAAAGACACGGATGTGTTGTATGCATTGGTCGTGTCTCTTAGTTATTCCCTGCTAATACCCTTTTTTATCGGGTGACCCTTCGAGACTCCTCGTTTTATCACCTCGGTTGTTGTTATTGTAACTCTGCTCCTTTATTGCACAATTCACTCTGATTTGGAACAAGTTGCCGACATTGTGTTCGTGACAACCGAGTGATTTTACTGACGTGTCGTCTGCGTTTTCTCATCACGAAACTGTATACAAACAGTTAGTTTTGTCGGTCATCTCGACGTCAACATGCCCACTCTCATCACGCGCTTTTTTCTTTCAGGTTTTAACACGGATAATCTTTTCATCATGCCCAGTGATCTATTGGTACTGCGGCTACCTGATGTGCGAGTCCCCCCAGAGGCACACCAAACAAACAGCTGATAAATCCAAAATGAAAGGAACCTTCCTCGTGCATTCAAAAAATGAATTTAACTACCGCCTCGCTCAGGTTGCTCATCTGCTCAATCCAGCTTATTACCACACGGTCACACAACGTTTGATCTTAGTCTATTTCCTGGGTTACGCGATTGTTGGTTCCGTTTTACATTCTAAATTTCTACCATGGACTTGATCTGTCGTGTTGACAGTTCGGACAATTACACCCGTAGGTCTTTCGACCAGTGTTAAATTGTTTTTGTTTTAGCTTCTACGAATCGAGGTGTAATTGGGTTCACGTCCCTCTGGTAGGCGAGTATGTCTTTGTGACATTCTGGTTTTATATGGAGCATTCTTTTCCATCACTTTCCTAAAAATCCTATACTGTATGTATCTGCAACAACCTGTCGTGTGATATAGACAGTTCTTAATTGAATGTATTATTTCCTTGTGAAGAGAAAACCGTAACTCACGATGCGCTATTCTAAACAACTTAGTTGCGGTTTATATGCTAATTTTACTACATCAGCTAATTCATAGCATTCCCGAATGTGTACAGGTTGAGCAAATAAGGTCACACAGACTGTTTTAAGCAGGAAGACCTGATTGTTTGAGGCCATTACTTTGTAGACATGCCTCAGTCCAAATGGTCCTAAAACAAGAACGGGTCACCGATCGCAGTTGGGATAGCCAACAAGACAGAAATCAAGGCACTAATCAAGATTTGAGTGAAACCTCATGAGATCCACCTCCAAACAGATCAAGTACGGAGCTTTCTGTACAGACGATTGTCGGCCTTAAGGTGACAAAAGTTGAATTCTGTGAAATGTAATGAGTAGCCTGAGGGAAAATCTTGAGACACCACTTGGGCATTTTCGAAAAACACGAGGCGGGCTAAAAATAATCGGAGCAAATAACGTAAGTCCGTAATTATTGGTATCTAAGCGTTGTACTATTGGGGTGATTGCCATACTCTCGCATAAGGAGCAGATTTGTGACAGTTCGTTGATACTACTACAGCAAAGAGTAAAGTAAACCGATTACTAGGACGATATGCCGCAAGTCATTGTCAATTTAGAAAGTATACCCTAATGTATACGGGCGTAACGTCCCACGCAATGAAGCGGCGCGAGCTTCGACGTTGTGTCGCCACTTTGGACTGCGCCGCGAGGTGCGTGTCCCATACGATGTCACTTCGGTCTATGTACTTGACTTCTCAGGTACAAGCAGAAATTATGTCAATGCTGGGAAACAACTGTCTTCGGTGTGCAAAGTATTCGGTCGATGATTTTCAAATCAGTGGCGTATACAAATCTGACGACACTTTTTGGTCCACTATGGATAATTGTGGCTACACCAACGCCTTCGTCTGGGACCGATATATATATATATATATATATATATATATATATATATATATATAATAATCCCTTTGATGAAGAGAACCACTTTGCCGTCAACCACAAATTGTGATGTATCTAAACCATAAACGACACGGACGCCTTACGCCTGCCAATGTGTGCTTGCCTCTAGTCTAGGTCCCCACCCACCAGACGACCTTGAAGCACATTGAGCACATATACGGCATGCAGTGCATAAGTGCGGTACTGTCCCGTGTGGTACTACAACTCGTTTGACTCCTAATCACTGTTTCCAAGCGACCCCCGGAACCTCTCGACGTTCGTTCGAATGTTCTGTCTAGCAGTGGGTAGAACTCGGCTCGCAAGACTACTCGCCTGTGGATCCGGAATCAACTGCGAGAGGATCGCACGGCCTGATGGACACAACGCGCCACCGAGATGGAATGAGCCGCTGCTACCGGAAGGCCTCGAAAGCTTTTACACCTCATCCGAGCAACTAGCTGCAGGAAGCCAGATGTGAGCGAGGTAATCTGCGAAGCCAATGGTGAGCCTATTCATAACCTGCAACGACGCTTAGGACGCTGGGCTGAGCATTTCCAACAGCAGTTCAACTGGTCACCAGCGCCATTGACTACGTCTTCAGGCCCTAATGGTGTTCATTGGTCTGTTTACGTTTCTCCGCCTCAAACGAAATTCCCTTTCGACGTCAAGTTTCTGAAGTATCACAAGACACCTGGCCCAGATGAACTCCCTCGTTGCCTTTTTTGTAGATGGAGGTCTAACCTTAGTGAAAGAGCTGACGGTTCCGCTCCACAAACTCTAGGTCAGTGAAGTTGTTCCAAATGACTAGGGCTTGAGTCATATCGTCCCCATTTTCAAAAGGCACTCACGCACTTCGTGTGCAAATCATCGAGGGATTAGCCTGATTCCTGTTGCGTCAAAGTTGTTCGCAGCCATTGTACTTAGTAGACTAAGCGAAACGCGCGAACAACATCTGTGAGGGGCAATCTGGGTTTCACCCTGGTCATGGCTCCATCGATCAAATCTTCACAGTTCGCCAGATGCATGAATTTTGCCATTCGTCTAGAAGGCCAACAGTTGCCTTCTTGGACATCAGAACTGATTTCAATTCGGTTGATGGGGCTACACTCTGCAACTGCCTGTTGAGGAATGGTGTGCCTGAGAAGTATGTAAACATCCTGAAAGCAATTTACTGTCAGACCTCGGGACAGGGTTAGGGCTTATGGCAGCGTATCGCCGACCTTTAGCATCTTGAGTGTGACGCGATTAGGTTGTCCGGCTTCCCCCGTCCTTCGCAGTAAACGGGATCCTAGAATGTGTCCTGACAAAGTGCGTATATGATGATGTGGAATTGCTCCCAGGCACTCGACTTCGAGGCATAGATTAATCAAACATCGATCTAATCTGCGAGGTTCACATCTTTCATAGATTAGTTCGTCAGGTTGGCATGACCTTTGCACCTACCAAGTGCAGTGTGACCTGTTTCCATGATGTGCTTTTCAATGGATGAGGTCGGATTTCGTTTCATTCGTTTTGTTGCTGTTGCGTCATGGCGCGCACGAACCACTTAGGCATATGTTTAGTCACTCTTGCTAGAAGATTAGGGTTCGAAGACCAAATGCCATCTTCGTTAAAATTGTGTGCGCATCCGTCGTTTAATTCTGTTAAGTGTGTCGTTGTACCTGTTGGAACGGTCCAACAGAATAATACAACATCCAGTTCTCACTATCGAAATACATACAGTAGTGAAAATAAGGATTCAGCGCGTTGACCCTCGTGTATTAGTATCGACCCTGGAAAATAGGTTCACGGAGAAAACACGTCAAGCTAGCGAAGCACGGAGCGAGTTGTGGTTTTGATTCGGGGCCGGAAATTACATATTTCTGACTTGACTAGAGTGAAAGCGGGTAGAAACGCAAAATCCTCATAAGTGTACAATGAAGTATGACCATCAAAGATGTTGTTTGTTATACGTGCTACATACTTAGAGGATCACGTTAACGGCTATACCTTTTCGATCGAGCGTTGGCATACTTGAAAGATCAAAGCCAGCAAACACATCAATGCTGAATCGTAAACAGCATTTTTCAAATTTATTTCACTCCATGCTGTTCATTGAAGTCTCAATTCGTACGAAGTGTGATGTTTCAAAAACGACTTCATGGATGTACACGGACTCGGGCGATATTTAAACATTCCTTTTTAGAGTTGGAGTAGTGCATACTGTTTACCAACAATTTTATGTTTCTCTTGCATTCCGGAGTCAGATATTTTGACTTCTCATCTTGATTTATCACATCGTGCATCCCAACAAGTCTGGCTGTTTACCAACTGTTTGTGACCTACCGGTTGTTTAAAGTGTCTTTATGGAGTGGACGGACTGTCGTTTCTCTGCGATCGGTTTGTTTTAAAAATCAAGCCTCAAACGCCTTTATATATTTTGCAGCCACACGACGTTTGCTCCAACCTTGAATTTGTAATTTTCTCCGTAAATTCGACACGTTTTTACGCTTGTTTCGTCTCTGTTCTGTTCATCTGTTGTATCCAGGTTCATCATAAGGATACTCACGTGCGTCATTTTCATGGTCATCAGCTGTCCACCTCATATCTTATGCCAGTCGGCCGCATAGTTGACGAAGTGCTCGGTGTCACAGACGACTAGCTGGCCTAACCACCAAGTCTGCGTGAATGCAACGATTAAACAAAATAACCCGTTTGACAATCTACCAAATTCCCGCCTTTTAACATCCCCGTTATATACTTGTTGGTGCCCCCCGATACGACCCACTGAACGCATACATCGGTGGTCAAATATCTGAAAACGATTATGTCATCTTTCCCGAGTGGTCATGTTTCGCTGTCGTAAAGTGATACAGTCCTCATTGCCGTCCTATATACACGACCTTTAAGCCCCATAGATATATCCCTCTGTCGCCAGAGGTGTCTCAGTTTGGCGAATACCGCCCTGGCTTTAGAGATAAACATTTCTATCTCACTCCCCCCACCACCGCTGACGCTGATTCAACCTCCCAATTATACAAACCGGTCAACGACCTACATGAATTTATTACTCAACATTAAACCTACGTAACAGCTAAAAAAATAGTTCTGTTGTATGCCCATAAGATCGTGCCTCAATACCTAAACACCCCTACGCGGTCAGTAGTGCGATAGACAATCCAATGTGTGTAACTGCTTTTCGTCTGGCTGCTCTCTTTCGGTCTGTCTGACAGAGTTGAACCTGGAAGGACCGGTGACCTAGTCAGCATAGCCCGCCGGATCGAAACAGCACACAAGC
>LOND01000110.1:188858-199615 GCA_014220965.1 Paragonimus kellicotti | reverse complement strand
GAGCGAACGGAGAAAACCTGAAGGGCTTTTGCTGTAACTGGAACAATCTTTGCGGTGGGAGGAGTGAAGTGAGTAGGTGCGATCATGCTGTACTACGCACACCACTGTAATTCAGTAGTGGAACCAGAGCATATATTTTGGCACCAGAATAGTTGCAGGAAAAATACAGGAAGAATTATTGGAGTGCGGCATTGCATGAAATGACTCTTGGTACGTAAGGGAACGTAAACGAACTGAGCGTTGACGTCTGTGGCAGCCGTGCGGTCGGGGCCGAATACCGTATGCAGATTAGTGTTTTCGTTTGTTGTCTTGTTGAAACGCATAACCCACGCGTTGCTGTCCCGAATAAACAATCCTTGTGCCATCCGCGTTTTGGATCACAACAATAGTCGATAAATTGCTCCGAACGCAAAATGTGACAAAACCCGGGATGGATCAATTTCCTAGGCCAAAATTTTTGTTTTGTAGGACGCGTCCGAAACAAAATGTGGATTATTCGCATACTGTCCATATGAAACCTAGACCGAATACAAACAACGCCACTCGATTAGATGACTACAATTAATCCGGACGAAGATACTAACAACTTGTTCCAACCACATATAAACTCAAAAGTGAAGATTAACGTTTCAGTCTAGGAACGTAGACAAATGAAATCGTTCACGAAGGAGGTTGGCCACTGTAGGTCGGGTTCGTCTCCCGGGCTGGGGCCCTCGCGACTCACAGAGTCGGTGGCTTGAGACGTTAGGTGAGATGGTGGCTAATCGAGCTCAGTGGCGTGAATGTTGTCGTTGTTTGGCCGAGTTGTCTGTGAAGTGAGTGCACTTAATGATGCGGGGCAGTGAAAGCCGTAAGGAAGCTGTCTTGCTGATGACGCCTTACTTTCACTTACAGCTCGGTTGTTTGTTTGCAAGGTGTAGACACCTTGATGTTGAATGTTTGAATATAGACGTAGCTATATTTCCTTCTCTCTTCCTCGGCGAGGATTGCTTTTTTTTCATGGTTGTGTGGCAGTTAAACATTAATGAGAACCACTGATGTTTTGTCTGGTATTACTGGTGGTTATTGCAATGCATATCTTCTCATCTGCTTGACTACTCACGAGTAGTACATTGTGGTCGTTTATCTTCGCTCTCAAACGTTGTTCCAGATGCATCAAAAACCGTACAGTGCTTATTCGTTCTCTCACTGACGTGCATACCAGCTTTCGTAACATTGAATCACCCGGTGCACGTCCTATTGTGATTGGGATATCATACCATTTGCACAACTGTCTTCCGTGAATCAGATGCTGATGTTGATCACTCTTAATCAAATATATTGGGCCACGACGTTCCATTACTGCATTCGGCCCCCCTCCACTTTGTTAGATACTTGCCTATTCCGGATCCTGTTGCACCCTGACTCCACTGGTCTGTCTGGTTACTTAACCTTAATATCATGCCCGGACACAGTGCATCGGCCGGATAACCTTGAATTTTATTGCTTTTTGGCGGTCTCCTGCACACTTGTCTTGTTCTGTTTGGCCATTCTGCATGCCTCTGCTAACTTGTGCGCATTCATTTGTGTGTCTCTTTTTAAGCCAAGTTCGTGCTCGATTGGAAGGTGAGTTATGTGCTCATACATTGCCCCAAACGGCCATTTCTTCATTACGCCTTGTGGTAAAGAACGGTGGACCAGCAAAATCGATGGTAACATCTCATCCTAACTCCCTTCTTTTGCCGCCAACCAATTCCTGATTATGCGGTTGTTTATTTTTGTCAGTCCGTTTGACTGAGTTGGTATGGTGCACCGACGCTTCTGTTCTCTCTAAGCGCCCCAAACATTTCCGGAATTTCTCACCTTCAATACAGGACCTTAATCGGTCATCATTCCTTGTGGTATTCCATGATCTACAGCGATGCGTTTTGTCACGGCCTTGCCTACATAGTTTAAATAGTGGTTGGGTATAACACCTATTTCGATTCATCTTATGCACTGTTCCGTCATGTCGACAAGGTACTGGTTTCTATGAGTGGTTATTGAAAATGGGCTATCACTTCAATTGAATACAATTCCCCAATCTCTCTAACTGGGATTGGCTGAGCGAGATATTGATTCGAGTAATTAGTGTCATATAGCAACGGACGCTGTTGGCACGCCAGTGCATAACTGTTCATTAGCAGCCAATGGACTCTGTACCTCAGCATCTCGTAAGCTCGGTGACATCCCGTATAAGCCGGTTGATGAAATTTCTTCATATCTCTTTCTCTAAACGTTGCAGGTATGACCGGTGCGCCCATTACGTCCCGTTGTTGGTCTGTTAAAATTCCGACCACATTCTACTGCAAATCTGATCAATGCATTGTAAATGATTTCACTTTCGGATGTACTTCGACTTCCGGAGGTTGTACTCCCGATAGAAACTGGTCACTTACCTCCCAGATCACCGTATCCATCCCCTACTAACGTTTCTCAATTCAATACTGTCATTTTCGGCGACGTCCTTGTGGACCATGTTCGTGTGTTGCGCTCACATAGTAAACCAGGAATATAGTTCTTTTTTTTCAGACACGGTGAGTTGTGAACTCTTAATTCTGCAGTCTCAAGGCCGATCGAACGAACTTTCTCCGGCGATCCTTCGTTGATTTAATTCACTCTAGGGGTTTGTAGCCGATCTCCACATAGAAACGTCGTTCCAGGAAGTATAACATCCTTTTCTCCAAGACCCATCAATCATCAAACACCCCTTTTCTATCGCTGAGTAGTTTCGCTGCTTGGCCATTAATACCCGACTTGCATATTCAACAGAGCCGCCGTCTTGATTCAGTACGGCTCCGATTCTTGCGTCACTTGCATCTTTCGCGACAAACAAGCTCTGTCCAGTCATTGGCAATTTCAGGAACAGTTGTCCCTTATTAGTCAGTTATTGCCCTTTGACAGAAGTTTAACTTCCTCTGATCAGTGAGACCGGTAATTTAACTTCAATACTTAGTATAAGGGACTTGCGATGACGTTGAAGATTATAATGAGGCGTCTGTAGAAACCAACGCCACCCAGAAACTGCTGCAGCATTCTTTTCGATGTTGACATTGGAGTAGCTTCGATCATCAGCAGTTTCCCTGGCAGCGATTGGACTCCGCTCTGATCGGCCTTTTGATCGGGCATACCGTTGTTTGTTCCATCAATTGTGATTTTAGACTACTGATGCGTAGTACGGTTCGTTCAATGTTGCAACATAGCTGAAACACGGATCGATTGCTCTACTTCGTTGGCGCTGCAGATAGCTATAGGGTCTTCATGGGAAAGAAAATTGTGTGATCTGTCCAGCAAGTTGAGCATCAGTCGTCTGAATGTAAAAAAACACTCGACAGTCCAATCAGCATACGTTTGAAGCGATATTGCTTTTCTCCCACTGTGAACGCCGTTTTATCTCGGTCTGATTGCTTGATTGGAACCTGCCAATATCCGGACCGCAGGTCTAACACTGTAAATATCCTGGCGTTCTGTAGCTTATCGAAAATCTCTGCTACCGCTGGGACTGCCACGGTTTTATTGGACCGACTGAAATCGACGCAGTCGAAATTTTCCATTGGGACCTTTCATCAAGAAGACGGGGAATTAAATGTTATCCACCTCCTTGATGATTTCTCCTTTCAGCATTTCTCTCACTTAAAGTTTAATTTCTGTCGTGTGTGCACTGAAATTTTCCTGGGATCGAATGGTCGAAATGGCTTTGGCTCAATATGGAGTTCATGTCCAATCCAGTTACAATAGCCGTAGTGATCTTGGTCCGTAGTTAACAATTTTGGGAACTTGCATATTACTTCATTCAATAGCCGGTTGTCGTATGTGGGAATCGATCTGGGTGCGTTTGTTTCAATTTATCCATGCCGTGGTTTGCAGTTTCTAATTACTGAAACCACACGAAACCGCGTTACAGGCTTATCTTGCTCAACATCTCATACTAATTCAGCAGGGTAATGCGTCATCGACTGTTCCACAGTCGTTGTGTGCGTTTATGTCGATCAATCGTTAATCAATAGGATAAGCTATCTTAGTAACCGTGACAATTAGTCCTACACACGTTCCTTGTTCACACAATACGCACTACCTTACGTTACGTGGACTGCTCTGTTGTTGTCATCGTTACTTTTGATATTATTATTGTTTTGTTGTTGTGGTGGTGGTGGTGGGACGTGGCGATAAGGCTTGTGTGCTGTTTTGATCCGAGGCAACGTCGGTCCTTGCACGTTCAACCATGTCAGATTGGTCTAAGGGGAGCAGCCAGGCAAAAGACAGTTGTGTTCGTTGTGGATGGTGCCAGTGTGTTGTGTTTTGGTAATGTTTGATGTTCGTTTTCGCCTGGTCTGATTTTGTATGTATGTGTGATAGGTTTGCTCTGTGCAATATTGCTGTTCCTGTGTGTGTGCTGAATCTCTCACGATGTGACTACCGAGTCTCTTGTGCGTGGTTGATGCATCGGTGGTCGGACATGGTTCCGAACACTGAGGTATTGCGGCGAGCGGACATGAACGGGATGGAAGCCATGTTGATGCTGAATCAGCTTCGTTGGCTGGGTCACGTCCGTCGGATGGGCGATGACCGTATTCCGAAGCAGCTTGCTGTATGGACAATTGGAAGTAGGTTGGAGAAGTCCTGACCGTCAAGGGCTGAGATAGCAGGATGTGCAGGTAAATCATTCACGTTGTAACACTGATTATGGATGTTAGGAAGAGTTAACGTTTAACCGGACGGTCTGGAGGAGTATGGTTCCTATGGGCGACCGTTCAACGAGCAGTTATTGCGCCATCAAGGACGAGAGCGCGCGGTACGCAAGGGCACCATCGGTGCCATAGGTCGTGGTGACGTGACTATATGGCATTGCGATGTGTGCGGCCGCAAATGCGTCGGTCGCCTTGGATTAGTAGGTCACCAGCGTACTCAGTGCATCGTCGGACGAAGAGACGACGAGTACGTTAGGCTCAGGTAGGTCATATCAGTATATCCATTCTATTTCTGTTAATGACTGCATCGACCAAGACTATGGTCGTTTGGATACTAATTCGCTCCTTTTTCCAGAGACCTGGGTGGGTGCAGTCTTTTATCCATTCTTATTTTCAGCCTTGTTGGTGTGTTATATGATTAGTCTTCTGCCCGTTCTTTTCGTAGTCCACTCTGAATTTTGTTCTTCATCTTCATCCTCTCTAGAATGCACTAACATTCACTCGTATACTGAAATGCTTCTTGTATTACATTTTACATATCTTCTTCTCAGTTTAGATCTTGTCATTGTAGTCTCTCTCTGTTTATTTTCCGAGAGATAAGGGTTTCCTTTTCCTGCTAGCCATTCAATTGGCTAACCAGCATTGGCCGGCTGGACACAAAGGCCTCACTCACACACCTACTGGTCTTATTCCTTCGGGTTTACACCGGATACGTGGTGTGTGAGTGGAACCACAAGTGGTGCAGCGCAAGCCACTTGGGTGATGGTTGAAGCGCAGGCGTCCTTTGGCTTCGGTCACTGTGACAGGCTAATCCGTTTCGGATGCCGCCAGCATTTTGATGTTGTGGTTGAAATAAACCGTTTTTATCATTCATTATCACTGTTTTACGCAGTAAACAACAATTTGGCGATGGACAAACTGTGTGGATTATGGCGAATTTCGCGACTGCACCTTCTGCATTCTCAAACTCTCTTTCGGAAATGCCTACTACCAGACAATGGTTACTGCGGAAGACTATCTTTTCAATTGATGTTCGCCTGTTTACTGAGCTTGGTAATTGCCAGAATGTGAATGACATTTTATAAATTTAATTACTCTGTAATCACCTCTGTGAGGAAGGACAGTGGCATTTTGAAAATCTGCAACTGCAGATGAAACAAGATTTATCATCCTTGCTGGAATCACTGGACTGTATTTGGTGATGACGATAACCGTATTTTTACTGCACGCTAAATATACCAGACATTACGACAACACGCCGATGAATCTCTAAACGACTTTATCTCAGGATTTCTCTCGACCATCCAATACTGTGCTTACGGACGGTTCTGTAGGGGACTAGCCCAATACAAGGATATAAACTCGAATAGTCAGTTCGAAATGCAGCCGCCGAATAGCTCTCTATAGGCAACCCCGAACAAACATTGCTCAACCAAGGACTTACTGTTGATGTTCATGACGAAAAGGCCTCGTGAGCGATTGCTATCCGAAGATGGAGAAGGCTTGTGATATCGTGCGCCACGGTGCTAATTTAACCAGAGAACTTGCAGAATTGTCCTCTATGGAACCTACATTGTATACTGATGTTCACACACGTCAAACATCGCGAGGAATTTTGTTGTTGTCATTCTGGTGAATATCACTCACAGTCGACTGACTGTCCACAGTTGAATTCGAATTATCGATTCTGTCAGAAGACATGGCATATTCCGAAGGTGTCTTTCTAGACCTAATGCTTGTTAGTGGTCTACTTCCAGGCTAACTAATCTAATCGACATGAACTTGAATGTGCAGTGGATTAATAATACGGCAGTCAATCATAGGCATGGGACAACGTTGGACACAACGTTTATTGTTTCCCTTAAAGTTATTGGGCGACAAGTTACATTCGAGCTCGATACTGGATCGGCTGTTACACTGCTGCAATCCGATGCCTTATCACAACTTCCAGAGATTGTCCCATCTACAATTCGGTTGCGATCTAATACTGGCTAAACGGTATATGTTGTTGGTACCTTCCTTGCTCGTGTGTCTATAACAATTGCGTAAATTACTTACGTATTCATGTGACTAAAGGACCGGGTCCAAATGTACTTGGTCGAGACTGGATAAAACATCTTCCTGGTATCCTGTTAAGTGTTAATACAATTGAGGCTCAGTCACGATTATCTACAATTTTGAATGCACATACGAATTTGTCGACCAGACGAAGTTTGGAAAACTTCGAAATTATGCCGCACGTTCATACTATCACCGAAACGAATGCCGAAGTTCTGGAAGGCACGGACTCTGCCGTGCGCTCTCTGTAATGAGGTCAAAAATTAAATACGGCGGCTCCAGAAATAGGTACAATTGAACCCATCCAGTAGTCAGATTGTTCAGCGCCCATAATACCGGTACCAAAATCCGACGGTATGGTAAGAATTTGTAATGACTATAAAATAACTGTGAACCGAGTGTTACAGATGGATCGTTACCCCTTACCAAAAATTGAGGACGTTTATATTCTTTTCTGAGGATGAACTTTTTGCAAATTGGACTTGAGTCACGCATACCAACAGATTGAACTAGATGAAGATTCGCGTCCTTGCACTACGATTAACACTCATGTAGGATTGTTTCGTTACACCCGCCTCCCATTCGGAATTAACTCTGCACCCGCTATTTTTCAACGTACCATTGACTCTCTTGTTAAGGATATACTTGATACCTTGATGACATTGTGATCACCGGACGTAATACTGAACAGCATTTGCAGACTTTGGACTTGGTCTTGAAGAGACTGTCAGATGCAGGTCTTGTATTGAAAAGAGAAAAGTGTGAGTTCCTGATACCCAATGTACAATACCTCGGATTTAAGCTGTCAAAGGAAGGCCTACAGCCACTATTTTTCAACATACCATTGACTCTCTTGTTAAGGATATACTTGATACCTTGATGACATTGTGATCACCGGACGTAATACTGAACAGCATTTGCAGACTTTGGACTTGGTCTTGAAGAGACTGTCAGATGCAGGTCTTGTATTGAAAAGAGAAAAGTGTGAGTTCCTGTTACCCAATGTACAATATCTCGGATTAAGGCTGTCAAAGGAAGGCCTACACCACTGGAAGAGAAAATACGAGCTCTACTAGATGCGCCATCACTAAAAATATGAGCGGGCTTCGATCTGTTTAGGATTGATAGCACAGTTTTCTCGATTCATAGATACCGCAGCGAAGCATCTTCATCCCCTTTATCAGCTTCTGCGAAAGGACGAAAGCTGGCGGTGGACCCAGATTCATGAGACTGCTTTCAACACAATTAAACAGATTCTTACTCACCACGCGTTCTAATACATAATGATCCGGGCACAACAAAAAAGAGTTACTCACGGCTTTACCGGGAGATCGTGGCGATTATATTCGGTGAAAAATGGTTCCACCAATTCTTTTTCGGACGACGGTTCACAGTGTTTACAAACCGTTAGCCCTTGATTTCGTTACTTCGTGAGGAGAAACAGCACAACAAATGACCTTCCCATCGATCATTCGTTGGTCTATCATCCTAACTGCTTACAACTATGTAAGTCAATACATTACCGGAAGGTTCAGTAGAACTCCTGATGCCTTAAGTAGGTTGCTGTTACCAGACACACCGTCCATAGAATGCATCCCAGAAGAACTTATGCATATTATTTAACGTTTCTGCCGTTCTATTCACGTCGACGGAATATACGACGAGAAACAGACAAAGACACCGTGCTAGCCTTAGTCAAACGGTACGTGCAGGTAGGATGGCCAGAACGGACACCTGACGAACTTGTACCTTTCCGATCGAGAATGACCGAATTAAGTCTTCAAAAGTCGGTCTGTTTTGGGGAGCACGTGTGATGATTCCGAAGAGACTGCGACCACCTATTTTCAGTGCACTCTATGATGCNTTTCAATTTATCCATGCCGTGGTTTGCAGTTTCTAATTACTGAAACCACACGAAACCGCGTTACAGGCTTATCTTGCTCAACATCTCATACTAATTCAGCAGGGTAATGCGTCATCGACTGTTCCACAGTCGTTGTGTGCGTTTATGTCGATCAATCGTTAATCAATAGGATAAGCTATCTTAGTAACCGTGACAATTAGTCCTACACACGTTCCTTGTTCACACAATACGCACTACCTTACGTTACGTGGACTGCTCTGTTGTTGTCATCGTTACTTTTGATATTATTATTGTTTTGTTGTTGTTGTGGTGGTGGTGGGACGTGGCGATAAGGCTTGTGTGCTGTTTTGATCCGAGGCAACGTCGGTCCTTGCAGGTTCAACCATGTCAGATTGGCCAAAGGGGAGCAGCCAGACAAAAGGCAGATGCGTTCGTTGTGGATGGTGCCAGTGTGTTGTGTTTTGGTTCGGTTTGATGTTTGTTTTGCCTGGTCTGATTTTGTATGTATGTGTGATAGGTTTGTCTGTGTAATATTGCTGTTCCTGTGTGTGTGCTGAATCTCTCACGATGTGACTACCGAGTCTCTTGTGCGTGGTTGATGCTATTGCGTGTGTCGGACATGGTTCCGAACACTGAGGTATTGCGGCGAGCGGACATGAACGGGATGGAAGCCATGTTGATGCTGAATCAGCTTCGTTGGCTGGGTCACGTCCGTCGGATGGGCGATGACCGTATTCCGAAGCAGCTTGCTGTATGGACAACTGGAATCAGGTTGGAGAAGTCCTGACCGTCAAGGGCTGAGATAGCAGGATGTGCAGGTAAATCATTCACGTTGTAACACTGATTATGGATGTTAGGAAGAGTTAACGTTTAACCGGACGGTCTGGAGGAGTATGGTTCCTATGGGCGACCGTTCAACGAGCAGTTATTGCGCGGCCGAGAACGAAAGCGCGCGGTACGCAAAGGAACCATCGGTGCCATAGGTCGTGGTGACATGACTATATGGCGTTGCGATGTGTGCGGCCGTGAATGCGCTGGCCGCCTTGGATTAGTAGGTCACCAGCGTACTCAGTGCACCGTCGGCGAAGAGACGACGAGTACGTTAGGCTCAGGTAGGTCATATCAGTATATCCATTCTATTTCTGTTAATGATTGCATCGACCAAGACTATGGTCGTTTGGCAACTAATTCGCTCCTCTTTCAGAAATTTAGAGATTCATCGGCGTGTTGTCGTAATGTCTGGTATATTTAGCGTGCAGTAAAAATACGGTTATCGTCATCACCAAATACAGTCCAGTGATTCCAGCAAGGATGATAAATCTTGTTTCATCTGCAGTTGCAGATTTTCAAAATGCCACTGTCCTTCCTCACAGAGGTGATTACAGAGTAATTAAATTTATAAAATGTCATTCACATTCTGGCAATTACCAAGCTCAGTAAACAGGCGAACATCAATTGAAAAGATAGTCTTCCGCAGTAACCATTGTCTGGTAGTAGGCATTTCCGAAAGAGAGTTTGAGAATGCAGAAGGTGCAGTCGCGAAATTCGCCATAATCCACACAGTTTGTCCATCGCCAAATTGTTGTTTACTGCGTAAAACAGTGATAATGGAATGATAAAACGGTTTTATTTCAAACCACAACATACACATGGTTGGCGGCATCCGAAACGGATTAGCCTGTCACAGTGACCGAAGCCAAAGGACGCCTGCGCTTTAACCATCACCCAAGTGGCTTGCGCTGCACCACTTGCGGTTCCACTCACACACCACGTATCCGGTGTAAACCCGAAGGAATAAGACCAGTAGGTGTGTGAGTGAGGCCTTTGTGTCCAGCCGGCCAATGCTGGTTAGCCAATTGAATGGCTAGCAGGAAAAGGAAACCCTTATCTCTCGGAAAATAAACAGAGAGAGACTACAATGACAAGATCTAAACTGAGAAGAAAGATATGTAAAATGTAATACAAGAAGCATTTCAGTATACGAGTGAATGTTAGTGCATTCTAGAGAGGATGAAGATGAAGAACAAAATTCAGAGTGGACTACGAAAAGAACAGGCAAACGATTCATCATATAACACACCAACAAAGCTGAAGATAAGAATGGGTAAAAGACCGCAGACACCCAGGTC
>LOND01000110.1:147053-180813 GCA_014220965.1 Paragonimus kellicotti | reverse complement strand
AAACAAGAATTGAGATTGCCAGGAGGAACAGTGTGGAAAAGTTTGAAGTCATCAGCGAATAGCAATGTTTTCCATGCTTTATAACTTGATATATGTCGTCTTTATTCACAAGAAAGAGTAACATCCCCAGGACGCTTCCTTGAATCACTCCACTGGTGACTGGTCCGGGTGTTGGACTGTTATCTCCTATTCTCACTGTTTGTGTGCAGTCTACAAGGTATGAAACAAACCAGGTAGGCAATGGATCACGTATATCGAAAGATGTCATCTTGATCACGAGACGCTTATGAGGCACACGATCAAAGGCCTTTTGCATTTCCAAAAGTATAATAATAATTGCATTCCCTGAATCAGCAGATTTTGTAACATGGTTAAGAAATTCCAGCTGGCACGTCATGCACGAACGTTTGCTGAGGAACCCATGCTGGGAGTGGTTTATAAGGTTTTGTGATAATAAGAATTCAACCATGCAACATTTTATTATCCTTTCCAACACCCGAGAACAAATTGAAGTATGGTTAATGGGACGATAATTGTTGATATCTTGTCGCGAGCCACTTTTATAGCGGGGGATTATTATAGAATTTTTCCATTGGGAAGGGAAGGAGCCTAATGTTAAAGAAAGTATATAAATATTAAGCAAAAGTAGAGGAATGTCTTCCCCTCCGTGTTTGAGAGCAACAGGGTGAATACCATCAGGATCAGGAATATAAGAAGGTTTGATAATGGCTAACTGAGAGCGTATTTTCACTGCATCAACAGGAACATGACTTAGGAACATACTTGTGTTAACAGGGAGAGGTGGAGGCAATATATTTCCTTCAATGTTGAAGGAAGCAGCAAAATAGGAATTAAAGACCTCACAGATTGTAACAGGATCATCTACGGAAGTTTTGTTCTCTAGTGTTACTACTGAGATAATGGGGTCTCTCATAGTTCCTGCGTCTCAACAACTGCATCAACTCCGAGCTCTTCTTTTTGCCGTTAAGCGCTTGTTTTTCCTCATTTAGGTGGAGCATTTTGGTTCTATATTCTATCGTGTTAAACATTTTGTGCATCTGCATAATAAGGGAGAAATCTTGTTTTTCGGTGCCGTGATTTGAGACTTTTGAGCTTATCTTGCTCCTTTGGATTGAGAATCCCGCCTCTACCCCACACATTACGGCGTTTTGATCTTACCGGGGCCAAAATGTTCATGCAAAACCTGAAATGTTCATTAAAATTCAGTTGCAGCACTAGGGTCAGAGGTCAGAAAGAATGTGTTCCACCTCAAGGATCTCAACAGAGTGGTGAACATGTTCCAGTCGATGAATTTAATTTGGCGGTAATATATGATTTTCGACATTTTTACAGCTTTCAGGTCAAACATGAAATTGACCACATTGTGATCACTTCCTGGAAACTGTTCTAGGACGGACACAGTAGCAGAGGAGATGCCTGTTGTAAAAATGAGATCTAAAGTGTGGTTCAGTCTGGTAGGTGCCAAAACGTGTTGGCGCCATCCGTTTATTTGGACACATGCGAGAAACTCTGCTTGATTTGCAGGGGCTGTGAAAGATGTCCAAGAGATATTGGGCATGTTGAAATCTCCACCAATTATTTTGTACTGTGAAGGCAAAGTCGATACATAATTCAGTCCATTAATAAGGTTAGTCATGTCGCCATGAGTGGCGTTGGGTGGTCTGTAGACGCATCCTAAGAGTATCTCACAAGATCCAGCTGACACTGACAGCCACAGTGAGTCGTTAATCATATCAAGACACGGCTCATCAAGTATGGTTGCAGAATATTGCTCCCTTAGGTAAATTAAGCATCCTCCGCCACGTCCTGCACCGCGATTTTTGCGGAACATATGATAACCTATAACATGTAGTTGTGTATCTGAGGTCTCAGGGGTACACCAAGCTTCAGTGACTAGAATAATGTGAGGATTATATAAGAAGATGAAAGGTCTGAAAATATGCATCTTATTGACTAGTGAGCGTGCATTCAAAAGCAATAAACTTAGAGCATTTTTCTTATTCGACATCGTATTTAGATCTTTAAAGAAGTCTGAAACAGAGGGGTCTTTGTGACTCAAAGACTCTGGTAACGTTACTTGGTCTGATGGGGCTATAATGAGCCCATCAATGACTGACTGGGTGTCGCCTGCGTCTGAGTCCATGACAGAAAGTGTTGGAAAAGTGTCAGTAAGGTCTGGTGGGGTAGTGGAGTTATGGGAGGAGGACTGGCAGGGGAGGTTTGAATGGTATGTGACCCGCTAAAAAAGGGTAAGGTTGAAATGAATTGGTCATACCCACATGCACGTTGTCAGCAAAGAGATCGCGGGTTGCATTTAGGTGAGCATTCATAGTGTACGGGCTATTCGCATTAAAAGGGGTGTTGAGCGTAGGGCAAGCAACTCTGGTGGTAATAATGGGGTTGTGGTTGAGCCTTTCATTAAAGGATGCGTCGCGTAAGAGATTGCTATTGTAGGCAGAGGCCTAGAATTAGGGGTTGGTAATAGATACATCCTTTTATTCACTGAGTGCGGATTTGGGTTTACGTGCTTATTTTTTCCTTTGTGATGCCAAGGAGGTAAACACGAGCGACTCGCAGGATGGTGAGTTGAGGGGGTATGTTAACACCGGTGTCCCACTGATGGCCGGTCTGTGGGTTCCTTTGGGACGTGTTTAATGTTGGGATACCGGCGTGCGTTTGACTGGTAGAAGGACGGAGTCTTACTTTGTCTGATGCAGCTACCGCGCAGACAGGTTTAAATCTAGACGCTCCATTTGGTTCACTATGGGCACGGTTATTTACATGCTCCTGTTTGCTAGCTGACTCCTCGACAGAAGCCGCCCTTACGTAGGCAGGTTATTGGAGCTGTCAAGATCCACTGTTAGATTAATCAAGTCAGCGAATATGTTGTTTTCTGTTGTGGCGTTGGTGTTTTCAGGAGGATCGTTGGCACCCTCCGGCGTGCTGCAGTAAGACGAAGCTACTCGATTAGCTGGACCCGATTCATCATCCTTGGCCACTACCGTACCTTGTTTGATCGCGTCCTGGGCCACACGCTTGGAGACGACAGTGTTGCTCAATGAGCGCTTTGGCATTCCCTCTCAAGTGGTGTTCTATCCTGCATAATTCTTATTAGTTTGAGGGAAGTTTTGGACTTGATAAGGTCCTGGCATTGGATGAACTGTCTCGCAGTCGTTTCGCTCTGGAATTTGAACAAAAGCGGGCAGCAGATCTTTTGAGTTTTCTTACGAAGACGTATGCAGGTGTATGATGTTGGGTCTATATTAGTAATTCTCCAGAGTAGCTTTTTAATGCCATCCAACTGAAGCTTGTCTGGCACATTGAATACGATGACATTGTTTGAGCAACGCATCCGTTTCGTGATTTCTGTTGCTAACGTGTTGATGAACATGCTTGCACTCTGTAAATTATCCACCTTGGGACTTTCCGGAACTTTGAAGATGTAATTACATCTCCTTATCTCAAGATAAGGAGACAAGATTCTCCTTTAGAGAATCAAATACAGCACAGCTTGCTTTTAATTGTGCAAGCTCAGCTTCCAGCTTAGATACCTTGCTAAATAGATCCACCAACACATTGTCTAGGGGGACAGAACAGTTCTTAGTTTGAGAGGTGCTGGCGGGAACCACCAGTTTATCTTCACCCGCCTTAACGGCAGCGACTTTGGAAGAGCCAGCGTAAGTTCTAGCACTGGAGCATTTGTTTGGGACGATCGATATCGATTTTAGAGCTAGAACGAGTGGTTTTGACACCAGTCGATCTTGTTTGACGACCGATTTTGGTCACCATTACTCGTGATATAAGAATATTTTGTGACAGACGTGGACGTAAACAAAATGTAGGCAATATACACGGGATTAAAAGTGTCAAAAATAGCAATTATATGAGAAATTTCAGATTATATATCCACGCAAGTAATTACTTGCCCTTTTGGAATCGCGAACTTGTCAGTAAGTGAGTGGGCGATTCAGCTATCCAGGTATTAACTGGTTTGCGAATTTGATGAGAGCTATAAAAGCTTTCCTTCGAAATCTGTTAGGGGTTTTGCATAATACACCAGCTTTCCAGCACATTTGGGAACCCACCAGGTTTGACTTAGGTCATCATTCCTCGATCCTACATCTACTTACACCGCCCTCTAAAAATCTACAGGCCGCTCAATCAGGACGGCTGGGTAAAAACGACAATCTGAGGATGGACATCATAATCAGCTTGACATGAGATTAATGGTCGTTTCTGATTGTGAGGTGCTACGGAAAGGCTGATGGAAACAATGCAGTAAACCATGCAAGTGAAACGCTATGAAAAGAAACAACACCTGAAGCATTGGCCTTATTTCAGGGAAAACTGTGGGTTATCCCTGAGGCACATGTGGCTTAAGCTAAAAACAATATGTAAGTCGAGATACCCCGTGGTTTGTAGGAGGTTTTCACACTTGTATCGGAACACGCGCACAATTGCATTTTTGTTGTGGTCTCAGTATCAGACACCAACCCATTGCAGACAAATGTGAAGCGCCAAAATATCCAATACAGAGTGGTGGCCGCTACGAAAAATTAGCTAGAACGGCTACGATAAGATTTGTGATCATTTTTAATATAGGATTTGTGTGTTTGACTAAGCTGGACCGCTCTTCGAGGTAGGAAACGAAACACAGAACTTGGGCAATCAGGTTACAGGAGTTTTAAAGGATTCCTTTTACTCTGTATGCAGGTGGGATACTAAAATACTGGCAACCGGCATGTTTTGTACAATAACGTCCATAGGGAGGAAAAAGTTTTCTATTTAGATAGAGGAGACGGAACAGGTAGAAACATCAATCAGGACAGAAAAATCAGCAGGCCCGGATGGAATCCGTCAGGCTGTGTTGAAAATACTGACCGAGGTAATCACTCAACAATAAATGGTTTAACGACGTTCGAACAAAAGAGATCGTCATTGGTAACGTGAAGCTGACTGTGATAAGTCCCATGTAAAAGAACGGTTACCGTGACGAAATGGAAACCACCGCCTTTCAGCCTGACCGGTGTGACTTGCAAACTGTTTCGATGTATTTTCAGGAGTCACATCGGCCACCATCTAACCGAAAACCATTTGTAGAGTACGAACCAGCGTGGGTTTCTAAGGGAAAACACCACGTCTTTCAACCATGCTGCAATTCGCAGAAAAAACCACGGGTACTCTATACAAAAGAAAGAATGGAAGCTGGCTGTCTAGCCTCTAAATGCCTCTCCATTCCTCAACTCATCGCTTGCTAGAAGCATGTGAACTCGCGCCAGTGGCGTGCGCCTAGATTCAGGAGCTTCGTGAGGGTAGCAGTATGGGCTGGTAGTCCATTAGGCGCAGAGCCACAGGGCACCGCTTTTGGCGCTCTCCACATTTTTATTTATGTCATTGATCTAACAATTGAGGTTCGCTCGGATTACTATTCTTGCAAACGATGTGAAGTCAATACAGTAACTAACAAACAGCGGTCAACTTCAGTCGGTCGTAAGCGGGATTGAAGAAGGGGCTCTTCAGCGGGACATCCACGTGAATGCAGTAAAATATCAGCATCTGTGTGGCGCAGGAGTGCAGTCACCTGGCAACCTAACATTACCGAGAAGTCCCTTTCACAGGTTCAAGTAAGGAGAGGAGGAAGAAATATGCCTTCTTCTACTCCCTCGGTCCGATGAACAGCAGCGACAAACGAGAAGGGCAGCCACTTTCAATGTCCGTTTGTACGATCTTCTTTAAATTATTGTGTAAAATCGTGAGCACCATGCTTTACAAAAGGTGCACAACCTCTGACGAAGGTGCAGAGGCAAGCAATGTGATGGGTTTCAAACGGTGTGATTTGCCATGTAGGGTGGAGTAGAGGAATGACTATTTTCTATAAAGCACAGTAGCCTCAGAGTACACCTGAGAAAAACGTAAGAGATGGCAGAATGGATGGCAAAGCTTCCATCAAGTCAATCATTGTAATGGAAGTGGAATAGAGTCGTAGAAAAAACTAACAGGCAACTTATGAAATTTGGCTTCCGGGCAGAGCTGAGAAAGGGTTCTTCATTCAAAACAAGGGTAGAACAATAGAATAGATTACTTGCCAACACTGGATCTTGTTGAAATGAATAAACACTGTTCCTGGGAAGCCATTTTTCGGACATTAATGTAGAAGGAACCAATCCAAAGCGACGTTCTTTCATATGTCCTCCCTTCCTTACATTCGGGAACGTCCGTCTTTGGACTATGGATCGCAAAGTTTACGTTAACATTCCGTCTTCCCTCCCCATCGCCATCTAATATGTTACGTTTTCCGGAATGTACGACCTGCTATTCCACTCCGAGGTATATGACATATATATGGTTTTATGCTCAAAATTAGTTTAAGGCCTTCAGTAAGGTTGCTCATCCTTTTGCTAACATTTACTGGATTGTTTCAGAACGCCAAGAGAACTCTGCGTGTCGGATTCATTGCAAAATGTGGTGTGGACAACGAACGTCCTAAAGGTAAATCCCATTTCTTGTTCCCTTGCCGATACCTGTATATTACGAGGATTTACGCGGATAAGCGATCCTTATGTATAGATGTGTTCAAGCGTGACCTAGGCACTTGTTGTACTAACCTGGTTTTTGGTTCGCAATAGCTTTCAGTAGGATTTCGGTATTTTCTCCTTGTCCTACTGAGTCGTGAGTTCTTTAGTCCATCTTCTCCCCAAAAACATTATCGGAACGTACTGGATCGACGAACAGTACAGACAAGTCAATCTGCAGATCACATCGGTCCGAAAACAGAGAATGAACAGAAGTAGGCATTCATCAAGCTCTACACTCGTAACTGAAAGTTGAAGTAATCAAAAGCAGAGCGTGATCTTTCGAATGGTGAATCGTGCATGATGTACCGATCAACTCAGGAAGGCCATCTATAGCTAGTAACCCGGACTTTCTTTCAGATCAACCCTCGTCTGCCGCCGAAAGAAGTTCAATTTTTGAGATTTTCGCTGCTATATACACTGCATATTTTTGTTTTTGCTGTTGACCAAATCCGAATATTGTGTAAAAAATCATGGTGGGACGATCGAACTGCACATGGTACTTGGAGGCAGTCTCTGTTAAAAATCCGTACTACGTCGTGTTTCTGCTGCAATACCTGGATTCGCGCGACTGGTCTGGGTATGGTTGAAGGATACGTGCACATTTTTGACTGCAGATCAATAGAATTTCATTCGGTTAGTTTTTGAGCTTTGTTGGTCATTTCGGTTAAACTTTAGTGAACTCGTCTGCCACCCAATCCATTATCGTTGAGTCTGCTACGCTGGCTAAGGCAGCGACTGCCAACAAGGTGGAAGGCGTAGATACGCAGCACTGGGCCCTCGGATTCACTGCTGTCAAGCACCTGGATCCAATGGTGGCTAGCAATGTCATGTGTTGAGTTGAAACCTACGAAGTGTCGTGCGCATCTACCGCAGCTAGCCGCCGGTAGTCTGAAAACCCTAGAGATATTCGCACCAGTATGCCAAGGAAATTGAATCTGATTAATCGGAAAAACTGTGTAAATATGCAGTATCTTCATGAATACGCCAAAGGTGGTCCGATGCTCCGTTATGAACACCAACGTGAGCTCTGGCGGGGATCAAGCACGAAAATGTCAGCCAAGCAGTTTTGTGCCTTTTATTAAGCGCCCGGCAAGAATCACTGTTTTCATGCGGTGTGCTAGTGCGTGCCAACGAGAGTGAAGAAGTGTCTTTGGGATTTAATAAACGCAAAGGCATTGCTGGGGCCGGCATTGCTGCAAATATACCCCGGGTTGAACGTACATATTATTTAAGCTGCAGAAAAGACAGCCCTTGGATTCTGATTGGTCCCGCAACCTCAGGATCACCAACATTTCGGAGTTTGCTATGAATAATTCTACGTATCTTAGAAACCCGTGGAAATTCCTGGTTTTCACCAACGAACTGGCTAGGGTGCAACTTTTTTCAAAACCCTGCGGATTAGTAATTTCACCTGCGTATCCTTAGGCATTCTTTCGCTTCCGAAGTATTCGTAGCACATGTACGGAAGCGTTACTGCCATACACGTCGCGTCATTCTTGGCAGCGTATGGTGGTCATTCCGATTTTTAAGACGAAATAAACATAATAAACTGAGATCCGGTTACCGTGTTTGCGTTGGTCGCACTGTAGTGCCCCTGGTAGACATAGCTGTAAGCTAAGCTATTTGTAACCGACTTCAGCTGACTCGGAGATAGTTTTGCCTGTCACACTGTAAACAATTTTTTTGTTCACATTTCCAGTTCGATCAGCACTTTTTCTGTCAGATCCGTTGAACGGATTTGCAACCTTTTATTGGCATATTCGATAAACGTCCTGAAATTCCCAATCTCTACTCTTCTTTAAAACCCCAAAAATGTGCAGTAACCGAGTCTTAGATTAGTGTCTTCTTTCTGGCTTTTGACCTTGTAAACGACGGCAAACTGCTGGCCCAGGCTGATGCGGCTAAGGGACGAGGAAGTGGAGAATCAGAGTACGCTGATGATTAACCTCAGACTACATTGTGACTGCTTAAAAACTAATGTGATTCCTAAAGCGGTTCGGTGGACGGAGCGCTTGACTGATACATTTTACCGATCAAGGTCACCTCATTTCACCGGGTTTTTCATCGTACACAGCCTCACCTGGATTCTCTCACATCTTTAACGGGAGATTTCAACCTTGCAGAAGTAGATCCTCCTCAGTTTTCGTATGCGGGTCCCGAGGAGTCCACGATAGTCAGTCTCTTTCGCCTAATGGGACCTTGGATTCAGCATGTTGGTGGGACTGTCATAAGTCCCTGCGTATTGATTATGTTCTCACAGATTGGAGCTAAGTGTTCAGTAACCTCGACGCCATTGCCCCTCCCGAGCCAAGCAATCCCTTATCGACCTCGTCTCTCTTCATCTGAAGCACTTACGTGGTGTGTTCTGCCGACGGTAAACGTAGGAACGGCCACAAAATGCATGAGGACAAGCTGCGTTCGAGAGGACTTATTCACCTTCCACACGGTTTACCAGCTTTGCTGTGGGCTGGTGGGCGTTCTGTTCACATTCGTTGAACAATCTACATCAATAATGATGTGGAAACAAAAAAGGCCACACCACCTTCCCGGTCGAATACTCAGGTTCACTCTTGAAAACGACATCGCGTGCGCGCCATTGAAAATCCCAGGTCTGGAATTGTCGGGTTGATAACATGCAATTCGAAAACTGACGCATCACGTTTATCCGAGAGAATTATCTACATCATTAACAACAGCTAAATACACGGTTGGTCGCAGACCTGGAAATGATATTCCGACGGGCATCTTCAACTCAGAAGGCAAAGACTACAGTATCACAGCTCTTAGGTCAAGCTGGACTCACGGGCTTCAGTTTGAATGCGAGGAATATCTGGAAGGAAGCAATTGGCAGGACTTTTGTTGGAATGCGTTCGGTGCCTCACATTTGAACGGTTGAGTTGATGGACGGCATTAGTTCTGTGGATAATTCGTTCGTAGATATTCTGGACAAAATCCCGTCTTCAGTGTGGCTCACCTGGTGCTGACAACGTGCCACCTATAACATTGCCTGAAGCGGTCATGCGGCCTGCTAAGTCTCAAAATATGTTGTTCACGCAGCTCCTCCTAAGTGGCTTATCACCCTATATTTGTAAGCTTGCTAACTACTGTATTGTCACCCTTGTTACGCGCTCAGATCGCTTGACCCAAAACCGAGAAATGAGAAGAGACGCGGCAACACCGTTTATTGGAAGAGCGAGACAAAATTAGGCCACAGAGGCTCTAAATTTATGGACGAAACGATTACCATAAATGGCAGGCAGACAAACAACAAATCAAATAAAACAATCATATGGCGGTCACTGCATCAGAACAAATCACGTTACAAGGGGCATCAGAAAGCAACGCGAGAAAACAGAGTCCAGATAGTGCACAGGCGTTTGATCGCACGGCTGCAATCTGATTGGCTGAGTGGAACCATACCACCACCCACGACCATACCATCCGAGCTGGGCCGGCCGATCGATGTGGCGTGATGCGTCCTGGCTGTTTCGTTAGGAGATGCGCCTTTTAATACTAATAGTATGCCCATCTTCATCGGTGATAAACGTAATCATCTTGGTGCATATAGTTCAATCCCTATGCCGTCTTGCTAAGAGCGTCAGAGGCGTTCGTAGATAGCTTGATCTATGAGTGCCAACCTACTGGAAACATTCTGCGATGCGTAACACGACCTCTGAAATAGTCGTTACTATGCGAAAAATCTACTACCAACCGCTCATTTGTGAACAAAATTAGCCACTGAGGTTTACCACGACTTTTCCTAAGCGCTTGATACGAAAAGCCACCCAGTTCTGATTGGCAAGCTTCACCATAACTGAGTAACAGCAAACCTCCAGAATAGCCGGAGTAAATTCGTATCAGTCGGCACAGTTTAGTCGACCGCGCGTACTCCAGTTGACCAGAAAAGTTAGACGGTTTGCCTCAAGGCTCTATCCATGTTCCGACGTCGTCCCTAATCATCATCAATAATCTTACCTGCTCAAAGTAATCGCCGGCGCTAACTTTTGCAGAGTATGTTACACTATGGAAGCACTCAATACCCATTCTACTTTGACTGCTTTATTCAGCTTATCCTAGACGAAAAGACCCGAATTCTACGCAAGGAGGTGTAAGTTTATGCACATATTTGACACTGACCGAATATGATATGTTAAAGAAGCTGCATGTATTGAGTATCTGACGATTGTTATTTGCTTAGCAGAAAGTCGGTGACCACAATTACTGTCTTGGTTTAACCCTGTCTGGTTAATCCTTCTGATTCTTACGTTGGAAATCTTCTTGGTAGTTTTTACAAGCCTTCCATGAAAGGCTCTCCCGTTCCTTCAAATTATGCACACGATAAATCATTTCTCCCACGAACGTTAATCTTGATGTATCATTGAACCTTGATACCGTTTGAGTGTGAAACCTTATTCTCGCGTAGTGTCTTTATTGCCTCCCATCGTTGGACTCTTGTTTATATTTATCCTGGTTTTATTTGCGCCCGATCTCAATTGTTGTATTTTATCATATTTCTGTGAACCGTTAGTCTCGGAGCATGTTCGTTTGGTGGATTTGATATCGGGGTTTCCTATTATCTTCTGCTTAGTTGATACTAGGTTTAATTGTTTGTTAACAACTTTTTAACAATGCATATTGAGAAGAAGCCTGCCAATACGACCGTCTTCCATTTTGGATCCGAATCGGTTGCTCAGCAAACCCAGAATTTACGGACACTGGCTGCTTACAGACGCGATTATTCTATATTCAGCCTGCCGACAGGCGTTGAGATTGGATCGAGCGTTGCTCGAACAACCACTGGACGTCCGGGGTGAACACCATATACTAGTAGCAAAACTTGCCCCATCTTTTGTAGGTGCACTCAGAAGCTTCGGGTTTCAATTTCGTTGATTTGCTTCTTCAAAGTGAGTGTAAGTGTAAGAAAGGTTAACAGCTCTAGCGTTAACCAGCAACTTTACCCACGGTTTTCCTTCCTGTTTTTAGTTTATCTGTAAAGGCTTCAGCCGGCCACGGCGTAAAAATAAATTTGGCTTTTACTTGTTTAGAAGGATAAGTCGCTTACCGGAAATGTTCAGCGGTGTTCCACTACGGACGTTTGTAGGTTGAGAACTAGGTCTTATGGTGCAAACCTGAAGAAATTGACCATTTTCTCCGGGACTTCCGTTGGATTGGAGGTGGTCTGCTCCCGTTCGTTGATAATCGCATCGCCTGATCGTCCGTACGAAAAGCAATTTATTATGGTAAGCAGCAGGTGATTTCAGATATAACATTCCGTACATTTGAAACACAAAACAGCCGGCCAGTCTTCGGACATACCTGTTTTCTCCCACTGCGTGACCGTGAAGAACAGAGTATTCTACCCGAGCATGTAAACTATGTCGACTCTGTTCTCAGTTTTGTCGTTAGCCTCGATAATCATTTACCGACTTAGCTCAGGTGCTATACCTCTTTTTAATGCCCCAAAATCTTCCCGCTCGACTCCGTGATACCGCTCATTAAAATGCGACACTCCTGAAAGTGTTTGCTTCTTGCCTCCGATTTCGGTCCACTGATACACCAGTCCCTCTGGCGATCGTCCGGGAATGGGCCTGGATTCGAGTCGAGAAAACAGTTTGGGCGTAAAAGGCGTGTTAATCGTCTACCCAGTAAATGGCTAATGCACGATCCGCCTGAAAGCACGAACTTTTAAATTCGACGACTGAAACCGAGAACCCTGTTAACCTCACGATTGGAAACGTTTACTAACGTAACTGTGGATTGAGTGACAACCAGCCAATCCGTCTTTTGGAGTGGAAAGAAGAAACGACATTTTGATACAATTTGCCGACGTTACGGCAACTATCCTAGCCGAAAGAATTAACGTATTATTAAGTGTGCTACATCCGAAGTCTACTGGAACCCAATTCAACATGAAGTACATATTTTGAACTTCGAATCTGAGGGAATTGAAGAGAATCTACGATTTCCATAGCGTGTTGCTCTACAAGTTTTCAACTACCAACAAGAAACTTCACGTCTGCCAAAAAGCTAGTTGATTCACTGACAATACTGTTCTGCTACCCTTCTGTTCAACTCTAGTTGAGCGAAACCCGCTCTCTACGCAGTATGTTCAGCTTTCAATTTTTTCATCCGTCTGACTGCCAAAAATGCGCTCACCCTCAAGGATATATATCACATTGGATTTTCTCTCTTGTTAGCTTGGCACTCGAACCGTCTGTCTGTTGGGTTTGGTTGTTCATAGTTAGTTTGCTTTGATTCAAACGTTGCTTGTTCTGCCAGTCAGGTGCTTTTTAGATTAATTTTCGATTTACTTGGAGCATATAATCGCTTAAGCTGTAAGTAGGTAGTGACCAGAAGAGAGGAAACTTCATGCATAGAGTTCTGCAATCGTTAAATGGATAATATCCGTGATGGTGGCATGACATCATGGTTGTACGCCGCTTTGAAAGGCGCTTAAGTCAACCGTACGATTCCACCTGCGTAATATTCGAGGACTCAGGTCAAAGTTTTCTGCCACAAGCGATAAACGAATCCTGAACCATCCTTCAACTTATTAATGACGCCCGAACAGCTGGCATGAGAGGCGCTCGGCAAAAAATCAACCCTGCTATAAACTCCGATCACGTTAGCCGCGCGAAGCGTGAAGATAATAAAACTGGAAACCCGCTAGAAAGCTACAGTAAGACCATATTTACTTATGTGTAATGCCACTGCGGTACTTGGGCTTGAAGTCTGAGGCACCAGGGGGAATTTGTTCTACACCACTGATCGCGTGTCGCCGACAGCATCGTTTCAGATAGATGAGGGAGTGACGGAAAGACCACTAACAATATCAAATCCCTACTATCACGTCTCATGCTCCTTGCACCTAGACCACGCAACTATCAGTAAACGAAACAATAACACCTAAATGATGAAGTACGCTGCTCGTACGACCAGTCTACTCTCGTTGAGTGTTACCGAAAACAGTTCCTCTATCCTTGGAAAGAGAGGAACTGTTGACCTCGCAAAATGGACAAACACTAACGGTGACGGGGATTGAAGGAAGTACGAACAAATCGCCTCTTCTTACTTTAAGGAAAGGCAGTTCAGCACATGACTTCGAGGATGGTCTTAAATGGTCGGATAATAGTTGTAAAGCTCATATTCCCTTACCCTGATCGTTGATGCAACTACAGAAAAACGATAAGGATTATACTCCCGAATGTAGTTTTATCATTTATGACAACCCTGAGGAGCATAAGGGAGCAACCGAGCCAGGTTCCACCAGAATGGTCAGCAGCAGGACCTTTGTTTGACAAGGTGGGAATGTCTGAACTGTTGCCCATTACTGTACGGGTTTGCCGGCACACTGGTGCCCCACCGGCTTCCAAGGAGTCATTCAACCCAGAATGCTACTAGTAACATTCGCAGATCAAACATGTGTGATATTTTCATCAGATCCTAACACTCCACAAAATGTGGCCCTAATTTTATGCCAAGTTTCATAAGAACTGACCACACTGTTCAATCTTTAAACGGAGAATCCCATAAATTTGCAACAATCCCTGTCAGCGTCTTGCTGAGGCCGGCCTAAGTGGATTCAGCCCAACTACACAAGCCCCAATGTTTCTCGCGAACATCCCACTTTGTGAACGTGGCACTTTATTTCATATTCAAATTTGGGACTGCATTCACACCAACGCTGACTTTGGCGAACAAAATTGATTTGCTTGTTGTTTAAACGACTGGCGGTCGCCGTGATGCAGGTTTGGCTGTGGCATGAAATTTTAGGCTCACAAATAGCCATGCCTTTGTACATCCTACTCCACAGTGATAGAAACTAGGGTCTAGCAGTGTGCACAGCCTGGATATTAAAAAGTCTATTTAGCTACCCCACGGGAACGACGGTGTTATTCAGCAGGTCGCAGACACGTCGTGGTGCCTGATCTGAGAAAGCCGCAGGAACATATGACTTCTGGGCCTTGAATACCGCTTGCTGTCAGACTATAAGCATGTAAAGGATTCTCTACTGAAAACCGTGCGGCTTGCCTGCCGCTCGTGCAACAGCGTGTCAGTTATGGAGGATTTTGACCCATCTTTGAACGGTGCGAGCAAGGCAGTTAACCCGGCATCGACTGCATTCTGGGCGATCCCTAAGCATGAAGTCCATTAAATATATGTAACGAACCGGACGATGTTTTAGTCGAGATCGTCCGCCCCTTTCTACTTTGGTAACTACAAACGGATCGCCAGTAGTTGATTCAGTGAAGATGCAAGGTCCATTGAGCTGTAGCGACCACGCCGCTGAAATTCATATACGAGGCTCGTCTAACTCGATCATCGACGAACGCAATAGACAACGTAATTTAAACTGAACTGTTTCAAGATACAAACTTGCCATTAGAAGATCATATCCTCAGAACTGACTGACGGCGGGTTATTACAGAGGCCAACGTTCGGCACACCTTTCAACTCTTTCTGCCTGTGTTCATCTTACGACCACTAGCGCCATATCTGTGGTCCAAGTCCTGGAGCATGAGGTAATCCGGCTGGATACCATTGTCCGGGCACCTTCTGATTTAGGGGTACGCAGCACGCTTATCAGGAATACACAGTTATTCGAGGTGTACAGAGTTGATGTGGACTGACAAGAAATCCTTCTGGGTCTGGCAAAATGTCAAATGTATCGGAAATCCTAAGTTCATCTACAGCTTTGTTTAATCACATACGTGTTCCGGGCTAGGCTACCGCGGGCCTCTCGGTGTGAACTGAGTGCCTGACTCTTTTCCCTGAGACTGTGCGGCGGTAATCAGCGAGCCAGCCGCGGACTGGTTCCAACTCTCCTCCAGAATGCTCTCCGTCCTTCAGCCCTAGAATATTGCTGATGCAAATTGGACATATAACGGAGGATCATGAACAAACGTATCTGGTTACCGTTCCATATTACAGCCTTTATCAACCTCTGTGGTGCTGCAGAGTATACTCAGTGACGGCCACAGGCGTCAGCTAGGGTGCAACGATCTACTGCTCAGCATACTTTCCGCAAGGGTCATTCATGTGCCACTAACTTACTCGCCGCCAGGGCTCGCTTGGCGAAGGCACCGGACGAAAGCGTTGCTGCAAACGTGTTATCCACGGATTTTTACCGAGGCTTTCAACTGAGAAGGCCACGAGATGTTGATATTTGAACGGCCAACTTTTCAGTACCTTACGTTACCCACTTGATCAGTTAGCAAACTACCTTGTAGACTGGAATTTCCATGCGAGGGTTGGCGGAGCATTCTCACAGAAGTGGCGCGCACCTACAGGATTGTGGCAGGGATCCGTGCTTGAGACAATGCTGTTCACTGTCTTCACAACTGGCCTCCCAAAAGATGTCAGCTCCTCACTTCTGTTTCACGTTGAAGATCGTAAAGCGTCATGAACTCTAGTCTCTACCACGGACCAAATTATTCTTAAAAATGATCTCAGTGCTTTTGCTCGATGGGCGTTAGGAAAGTGGCCGCAATTTAACGAGCCGGAGGGTAAGGTCATGCATCTCCGTACAATGCTTTTATGTGCCATACAAGCGTGAGGTGCGCCTCTCCACTGTTGAATCCGAGAAAACTCCAGGTATCACCATTAAGAAGGATTTAAACGCTTATTTATGAGCCAGTGGTTCGCAGAGCTGACTTCTGATTTGACCTACTCACAAAAACCCACGCCACGATATACCTTACACTTTTCATAGCGACTTATACGTCGTACTTCCATCCGGACACTGAAACGGACATCTGGACCAGAGTCCATTACCTCACGAAAACTCCATTAATTTCAAATTCGTTCAGTGCCGTGCAACACAGCGGCTCCTTGACCTGCGCAGCGGGCCCTTGGTCATTTGGTTCAACTACCGTAAGGCGCCCTCATTTAACTACAGACGACTGATGAGGACCTCATTGCGGCCTACATTATTCAAAACTAGCCATTGCATTTCGACCATACTTCACTGTTGGAAACACAAACGACTGGTCTCCAGCGACGCTCGTTAGAATTAGCACATTAACGAGACTGGCTGTTATGTCAGCAAAACATTCCCTACATAGGGACTATCTTCTTCCGGACCTAACTGATCCTCAAACATATCCTCCTTTGGGTGAGTCTGGACATGCATGCGCTAAGATTCCCCGGACCCTACACCGCCCTTGGTGGATCGATAGAGCCGTGATGACCGGCTTAGCTTGACTCGGTGGGTCCATACGCGAAGTCAAAGTGTGAGCGAGTGGGCAACAAGACGGAACGATGGTACATCTGAAAGACAAGCAAGTTTGCGGCTTAAGTCATGCTTACAAATTCGCGGCGTGCCCGTCAGCATCCCTACCTGTTCAAAGAAATGTTTAAGCACATACAAACGTTTGCGAAAGAAAGCACAAATGACAATCGGGTCACTAACGCAGTCACCAATGAATAAATCGGGTCGATACTCTTCATCTAAGGTCAGGTAAGCCGATACATACAACCTGGGAGCCCCACTTTGAACGAAGGAGCGGTGAGAACCAGCCGGGTTCGTATGCCGCAACGGAGTACGTATGATGGTCTCACCGTTCGAAGGCCGGGGTGAGGATACAAAAGCTGAACCCATATGTCTCTCCCATTCTTCTTCATCTGCACTCATTTCTCTCGCGTATGTATATGTGGTGATCCGGAACGAGTTGCCGAACGGACTAAGTAAATGCAGACGTAACTCATACGCTGTCAGTGACAACAAAATGGACGAACACAGCAGAAAAGTTATAGAGTTCAAGCAAGTTACGGTGACCAAAGAACTTGACTCAAGAAGGGTGTTTACAAGGATTAACTATCCAAATGGTAGGAACATCACAGAATTACCGTGGATCGCTGAATCGCGATCGGAGCCGCAACGATGTTTTTAAGTACGACGAAGCTGAAAAATTGGGTGAAAAATCCTGTGTGGTATCGTCAAGCGACTGCGCAAACGGAGAGAAGAGCAGGCCGGTGTGCAAAATTTTAGTCCTGTACTGCGACGTCGCTGTGATCGATTCGAACAGCGTGCAAAAGTGACGCGAAAGCGTTGTTCTGCAGAGGTGAAGGATCGTTAGTTAACAGAATCAAGAAAAGCTCTAAAGGAAACTCTGACTTTTCCGCGCATGCTAAATCGCTCCCGGCGATTGAAGGTAACGCATACTCGACCGTTCTGCTAACACTTATTTACACGATCGGATCAACCGGAATATCTCCCGAATGCAAAAACCGTCAGAAAATATTATCAAAAGGATTGGAATCCATACAGCACTGTTTAGTAAAGTTACATTAAACATATTATCATACCCTGAAGGTGAACTAAGGAGATACGCAAGTCATCCGGCAGAAAGGATTTCAAGATGGGGTAACTGAAGACGAATCGTCTAACAGCCACCGGCCAAGAGGAAATAAGTTAGTTGAAACAACCGGGTGCAGATTAGGGTGAGAACAGGTCGAGCAATACCAAGAAGAAAGTTTCAAGGGATGAACAATGATAGTTATATATAAGAAGGATGCGGACATTTTATGTGCAGAAACGATGCAAAAATTAACGCGAACGTTCACTGCACACAACAAAGACAAATGAAGGCGGAGTTAGGATTGGCTTTCTATAAGCAAACCAAATAAGCCTCGACGGATACATAATTCACAATTATATTTCACAATTCATTTTTGTACGTTTCTGTATATACCGTTTTGTTAACCTCATCTGTACACTTGTTTGAAACCATCAACTCACTTTTGAATTAATCGTCAACACGAATAAACGGGAGTTACTGTGCACGCTTACCTGGTGAGCCTATCCGTCACTGTTACAACCGTTTTTGGCGTAACCATATTCCGGTCACTTTCATCATTTCATTGATTAGGCCACTACACTCCGCATCATACCGAACAGAACACGACAAACGTACCAGACGAACTTCCACAGACCTACTTTAGCCTCTATTTGTTTTGGCTGTGTCGTCCGCTCCTGTCTGACACTCTTGTTTTCTCCCTGACAGTTCTAAAACAACAAAGACAGCGGATCGTGTTCATTTCATCTGGCTGTCTAAATGAGGCACGAAACTTGTAGTTAATGTGGTCCCATCAAACACGAATCGATCACGTCAAGAGGCAAGTCGGTGGGTACGACGCCAGATACCTATTTGCCGAAGCAGCCGTCGATTACGCCGCGTGCACCTGCTCAATATCCCAAAAAAGGCGGTGAAACTGCGTGGGTGTTGGAAGCAAGTTTTTATCCATCCTTCCTGTACCTAATTCCGCGTCTAACGACATGTAGCATTACACCACGACCAGCAGGCAAATCCACTAGACGACACCCTTCACTGACGACCGAGACATTTTTTGGCTGTCTCAGGGGTCGTTGAGCCTAACAGTGTACTCGGGAGTTCTCCGAATGTGCTGGAAATCCACCCAATTAAGAAAAAAGTCAGATCATGACAGTGAAAGCGAAATCAGAGGTAGCCCGTGCGCGTCTCCACATCCGCATCGGATTTACTTCATCCGCAAAGAACCTGGGCACCAAAGTTCGACTCAACAAGACATCAAAAGAATATAGGGAAGATAATTTGGCTGTGATCCAAGGTATCTAGTCGGATACTTAGGTCCACGGCGAGAGGTTTCAGCAAACACAGTGATATTTAGAAGTAGCTGTGGGACGAACACGGAATCTGATCGTCCTTGGCCTCCAAGAACCTTACTTCAAGGATACTAGAGCAAGAATAAAGGCCGTCAATACCACCTGGCGAACCTGTTCAAGCTCATTGGCATTACTGAACACGTTGGCATAAACAGAGTGGTCAGGTTAGGTAAATTTGTGAGGCACACACAAGTGCTAGGATCGGTAGGACTGGTGGTGGTCGTGTTTTTAATCCAATTCACAGTACCCTCCTCCTTAAGAAATCTGTGGAGATAGCAACAAAAACTAACCACCGTTCCACAGTTGGCCCCGATAGCTTATCGGCGCGTAAAGACCGCCAAGATGTGGGACCATCTGTGCAAAGAGGCCATCACAATGTTGCACGTCAGTCTGCTATCAGGGAAGACCACAATACAAGACAGATGAATCCTCTTCAGCCGACTTTGGACAAGACTCCCAGTCAGCTGTGCAGGGAGTCCTCTGTTATCGGAGAGGCGACCAGTCAGCCATTCCCCAACAAGAATGACACCGACGATGTGTAGTAATATCACAGACACAACATCACATGAAACGGATGACTATCTCGGGACGAGCACCCAGAGGGATCCATCTTAAGAACGACAACGTGCTCTCAAGATAGGTGGATGGGCATCCTGTACACAAATGCATGTAGTATCGGCAACAAATGGGCTGAGTTGAACATCGAGGCGGCAGGATGTGATGTAGTCGCTGTCACTGAAACGTGGCTCAAACAGGAAGTGAAGATTGATTACTTTTGTCTACCAAGGACGACATACTATAGACAGGATAGGGAGGAAGGCAGGCCCGGGGAGTACTTCTGCTAGTTGCAAACCAGTATGCCCAGGTTGCCGGCAATAGCCCTAACACTGCTAATATACAGCTTGTGGAATGTGTATTACCCGATGCACCAACACGCACATCGGTACTCTGCGTACATAACAGCGCTAGTGATACCAGTGAGAAAGGAAAAATGTTGATCCTCACCATGGATGATATATTCAGTAAGCGAAGTTTGCACCTACTGTTGTGTGGCCTGAACATGCGAAGGGTAGATTGGGAGCATGATTCCTCTACGGAGGCTAGTTATTGGGGGAAAATTCTTGGCAATTATCCGTTTCGAGGGATTCGGCTTGAAGGTCGTTCAAAAGGGAAAACGGTCATTTTGGCGCGAATCCTCGTTTTTTAAATATTTTGGAAATTTTAAAATCGGAATTTCAGGCAAAGTACTTACAGTGCATCAATTTTAAATAAACAGCGGTACTGGAAATATTGAAATACATCGATTAAGTGCCAAAAGTACTGGTTTGGTGATGAAAAATTTCCACCATTTTCGCGAAAATAACCCGTTATTGGCGTTAGCTCACTTTTCAAGTCTTATAAATGCGCTCATTGCAATTTTCGAGATGGAATACGTCATTCTATAGCCTGAGAGTGCTTCATTTTGCGGGTTTCGAAGATATGGTCGAAATGGAAATATACGACCATACAATGTTGGCATTGCATTTCAACAAGAACACTGATGAAACATGTATGACAACGTTTCCAGCTTCCTTGTCTATACGATATTTGTACTGTTTCTTCTTGTGTGGAATATTTCAGATAGATACTGGTCGACGAAATGTTGCCCTTGGAAATGGCTGGAAATGACGCTATCACCCCTACCCCCCCCCCCCCCCCCCCCCCCCCCCCCCCCCCCCCACCCCCCCCCCCCCCCCCCCCCCCCACCCCCCCCCCACCCCCCCCCCCCCCCCCCCCCCCCCCCCCCCCTCCCCCCCCCCCCCCCCTCATATGGCTGTTTTCATCTTCGGTTGATATGCACGCGGCGTGAAGAAAGGGTATCATGTCCCACTCTATCACTTGGAATCTTCAGAAGTGAATTCTATTCCGCGAACCTAACCGTCAAACTGTTTCTCAGTATATAAGACAGGAGAGCTGTATATATTAAAATATACTTGGATTCATTATCAAACCTTGCTGATTCTGATCTATCCAGAGAATGAAACCGCTAGCACAGTCTCGCTGGCCTAGCCCGTGAGGAACGTCTGATAATACAATATGCTTCCACATTACTAGCCGTTGAGCCTTACCAACTACCGCTATAAGCAATGTCTGAGAATGCAGTATGTAGTCACACTAGTAGCTACCCCATCCCATTGACTCAGGCTATGAACAACGTCTGAGAATGCAGTATGCGTTCACACTAGTAGCTGCTCCTTCCGAATGACGTTTGCCATGAACAACATGGAGAACAAACACATGCGGGAAGTGATGAGAAACTTGTATTTGAAGCGTCTGTGGTACATGGTAATCATCATTTTTGAGTCTGCTGATCGTCATATTGATCGGAGTATTTTCTGCACCGCGATAGATACCTGGCGTTCTAACCATCAAGTCGCGACTGGCTGAGAGGTATACCTCTCAATGATCGACAGGCAGCTTGAGTTCATCTGTTTCCGTATACCGTTTCGTATGAACGACACGCGACCTCAATCTAGTTGGAAACAATGCAGTAGAGTGAATAGAATTTACTTCTGAAGATTCCAAGTGATAGAGTGGGACATAATACCCTTTTCTCACGCCGCTGCATATCAACCGAAGATGAAAACAGCCATATGATAGCGTCATTTCCAGCCATTTCCAAGGGCAACATTTCGTCGACCAGTATCTATCTGAAATATTCCACACAAAAGAAACAGTACAAATATCGTATAGACAAGGAAGCTGGAAACGTTGTCATACAGGTTTCATCAGTGTTCTTGTTGAAATGCAATGCCAACATTGTATGGTCGTATATTTCCATTTCGACCATATCTTCGAAACCACGCAAAATGAAGCACTCTCAGGCTATAGAATGACGTATTCCATCTGGAAAATTGCAATGAGCGCATTTATAAGACTTGAAAAAGTGAGCTAACGCCAATAACGGGTTATTTTCGCGAAAATGGTGGGAAATTTTCATCACCAAACCAGTACTTTTGGCACTTAATCGATGATTTTCAATATTTCCAGTACCGCTGTTTATTTAAAATTGATGCACTGTAAATATTTGCCTGAATTCTGATTTTAAAATTTCCAAAAATATTTAAAAACGAGGATTCGCGCCAAAATGACCGTTTTCTCCTTTTTTGAACGACCTTCAAGCGGAATCCCTCAAAACGAATAATTGCCGGGACTTTCGCTTCTTGCCCCAGCAATAATCAGAATGGAGAAGCAGGTATATGTCCTCGAACTTCGTGCTTTCCGGGTATAAATTTTCGTGCGGTTCTGAGATTACAGTGCTGTGCCAACTGGCAGACGGTGCCGGATATGTGGGCTAGAATCTATAGAAATATTGCAATACATGGACTTCTGAAAGACGCAGCGACATTACAGTGGGAATCCGCCTAGCAGCAGCGATTTTCTGGGTGAAACAGGGTTAGACCGCCTTGGTGCAGGTCTGCTGTCCTTAAGGCACAGAATGGGAAAAGGCTTGTGAGGAAACGCTATGTACTCGTAGGGAGATGTTCGAACTGACTTCATTTTCAGTCCGAGAGAAGTCGGGCCTCAAATATCCGTAAAATTTTTAGGGTGAGGCATGAAGCAAAACCAGCGCGAAAGCCAGCTCTAACTCGAACCTACGTGCAGTCAAACACTGTTCTCTGTATACACGCTGGCAATCTCACCACGGCTGGGGATGAAAGCTTGGTTGATGACCAGAAGAAGAGCGGAACCATTTGGGCGTGTATTTTGCCGGCGTACATCGGCAAGACAATTTCGAAGGCTCGACACAGTGAGAGCCAGAGTGACAGCAACTGCGATGCAAAACTTCACGATCTCAGCCTCCTGAGGTATATACAATTCTTCAGTAGCTGGACCCATCGGAATCCCAGGGACCAGCGATATTTACGCTGCTCTGGTTCGTCCGTTGTGTGAGGTTTCGGCGCGTCTATTAGCCGCACTAATCAGTGTGTCACTGAAGCAAGGGAGGATTGTTACACATTGGGAAGTATCCACTGAGGTGGCTGTCAACAAAGGGGGCACAAAAGAGGAAGCCACAAACTATAACCTTATTAGCTAGACCTGCATCCTGATGAAAGTACGCGAGAAAGTCACCAGAGATCCGTTGGCTAGCTTTCTGTCCAACAACAACCTTCTAAGTACCAATCAACGTGGCTCCGTGGAGGGAAAGTCGTGTCTATCATACTTCAACCGCTTTCTAGACGAAACTTCCAAGAGATCAGACGAGCGGGAACAGGTGGAAGTTTGTTACCTCGACTTTTGCAAAGCGTTTGACTCGGTCAACCACCGACTGCTTCTGGAAAAGCTCAAGTACTATTGCATAGCGCCCGGAAGTCCTCGAATGGGTTAGGACTTTCAGTCAGACAGGACATTCACAGTGTCCGTTGGGGGAGGACTGTCGAACGTCCAGGAGGTTCTCAGTGGAGTACCACAAGGCTCAGTGCTGGGGCCTATCCTGTTTTTGATATATATTAACGACTTGGCTGATCAACTGAAGGCGGTTTGCTAAATGTTCGCTGACGATGTAAGATTGTCGGCAATCCGAACCATCGGACCTTCAAGCGGATCTGATTAAGTTGACCGCATGGTCGGAGGACTGGGACCTTCCACTTAACTTCGGTAAATGCATTGATTTAATTAGCTCCGATAGAACAGAGACCCACCGTCATCTCCCGGAGGTGAATGAACGTAGGTGGATTACCCAGGTAGATGAACTTAGAGGTCTGGTGATCCGTCTCTGTGATAACTTCGAACCAGCAGCCCCATGAGAGTTTGCTGCAAAGAAGGATATGGCTGCCCACTTTCAACCCAACAATGCAGTCTCATCCAAGTGCCTCAGTGTAATTATATCCCTGTACAAGGCGTTCATGGGACCGCGTCTGGAGCACTGTGTTCAGGCATAGAAGCTGCACCACAAAAAAGCATAAAGTACCTTGAGATGGTCCGAAAGTTGTCTACCAGGATGGCTGCTGGAATGAAAGACACGGACTATGCAACCAGACTGAAAAAACTCAATCTATTTTCCTTGGAACGCAGACGACTTCGTGGGACCTAATCGAAACTTATAAAGTTCTGCATGGTTTCACCGACGTTGCACCAGGCGCTTTGTTCTCAGCCAGAGAAACGCGTCATCCAAAGAGTTAATCGTTGACTCTGGGCAAGCCACGTGCGCTGCGTGTAATCGGTAGACCAAAAATATCTCTGTAATCTTTGTGGTAAAAATCTTTCTAAGGTTGCCGAAGTTGTTAAAATTGTGATACGTGTTGCAGTTTCTGAAATCGTAGAATTCCGTTCACTTGAACATTCTTTTGTTTTAATTTTCCGAAGACGTAAGCAAGGAGTGTGCGGTAGTTTAATGACAGGGATTAATAAAAAATACCAGGATTATGCATTTTCCGTTATTTGGGAAAATTAATGGCGGAATATAATGAGAAGCGATGTCATAGACGTGAGACACATGCTTGTTATTTGAATGTGAATGTAATTAGGCATTAAAAGGTTATAAAACTTCCGACGAGCGTATTCTTACGGTACATGGTCGTAGAAATTCCTAAGTGGGAAGCAAAGGGCGCTATGTTTGTGCCGAATAGACCATGCAAACACTAGGGATCGACTATTGAAGTGAATAGGAACGAATTGGAACATAGACTGAACAAGTGAACTGGTTGAATTGCGTCTATGCGGCTCATGGTTGCAAACGATGCAAACATTACGGATCGACTATTGAAGTGAATAGGAACGAATTGGAACATAGACTGAACAAGTGAACCTGGTTGAATTGCGTCTATGCGGCTCATGGTTGCAAACGATGCAAACATTACGGATCGACTATTGAAGTGTGAATTGGAACATAGACTGAACAAGTGAACCTGGTTGAATTGCGTCTATGCGGCTCATGGTTGCAAACGATGCAAACATTAGGGATCGACTATTGAAGTGAATAGGAACGAAGTGGAACGTAGACTGAATCTATGGCTGGAACAAAGAAACTAATAGTTTTTCAAAAGAAATAATCCTCATTAACCCATTGAGCATATAACCCACTAAAACGCGCGTGAAAACACTAGTACTCAACGCTTACACATGCGTAACTGCTCCATTCATTTGTCCTACTTCACGAGTTTAATCAAGCGGTAGCACGTGCATAGACACTTATAATTGCTCCATCCATTTGCCACACCTTACGAGTTACGTCGTGCAGTAGTCCATGCTTAGACACTTATAGCTGCTCCATCCGTTTTTCCTACTTCGCGAGTTATGACAAGCAGTAGTCCATGCTTAGACACTTATAACTGCTCCATCCATTTGTCCCACCTTGATAGTTATGCCAAACAGTGCTTTATGCTGAAACGCAGGTGACCGTCTGAAGTCAATGAGAACGAACTAATGGGAATATCGACGTGAATTATGTATTTGAATTCTGTGGAAATTGGTACATGCTAATTCCATCTTCATTCAGCACACGATGTAGCCATTGGTTTTCGCGCGTTCTGCATGTCCTTCCGGATGACTGATGCCCTGTGTCACATGCGATCGTAGTCATCTTGTTCATCACATGATATCTGCAAGAAAACTGTGTACGCATATGTGAATGAACTCACTTTCTTCAATTATATCAACAGGATAGTCGTTCCCGGTTATGTTGATTCGCGCTCTCTTCGGCTTGTGTAACCAGTACGCTGTCAGCAGGCCCGTCTACGTCGACATCCGTTGCGGGGGATCTGCCGGACTTGGCTTTCATAATCACTGGGGAAGTGCAAACAATGGCTGAAGTGGAGGGAACTGACAAAATTAACAATTCAAAACATGCACCTACCAGGTGACTGAGGTCGAAGCTGATTGCCACAGAATGGACATTCACTTATGTCCGCCATTTGAATGCATTCAGGGTGAAAAATCAGCTGATCGGCGTCACAGCGATAACTGTCCATCCGTACCGGATCACCGCAAACATGACAAATAAATGTTACCCACTTACGTGCTTACGTACGGCATCGCGTACATGAAAGTAACACATTATGTCGCAGCCGAACACCACATGGGCTGCTCTCATTTGCGCAGCCATTTTATCCATGACAAACGTCTTCACTTCAATGTGCTCACCCATCATTTCTCGAAACATTTCGAACAGCTTACGTAGTGAAGCATACTTCTCACTACGAACGTACCCGTACATCACGGGTCGGCCGTGTCCCATACCATCTGTTACGAGGAACTGATATAACTTCCAGCTTCGAAAGTATGACAAGGTGTTCAATGACATACTTGTGCCTGTTTGTCCCGTGGGTAGCATCCACATTCACAACATGCGGGAAGCGTCGGAATAGTTCAATTTGCGTTCGCTGGGCAAAGCAGATATGCGTATATCTGTTGCCTTCATCCCGCATGGTGCGCACCACACCTATCGCACTAATCACCGACAGAACTTGCTCAAGGTTCTCTGATGATCCGTTACCGTTGTTACATAACAAACTCTTGACAATGCAGGCTTCAACTTGCGGCGGATGTTTCCAACGTCAGCGGTTGTGATAAACTTCCCGTAAACATCCGCTACATACTGCTTAATATCAGCAGTTGGAGTGTTGTATTGAAACAGACTCCTGCATTCGTTCAATTCACCGACAGTGAGTCCACGATTTGTAGGATGGGACTCATATAACAGACGATTGAGAGGGTGGTTGTGCTCTAGCTCGAAAGAGCACACAACCAGACAGTCATTACGTCGGACCACATGGAAGCGTGATCTGCAACATGTATCGCGAGAACTACTTTGTTAAAACTAACAGTTAACCCACTAGACACGTCGCACTCCTCTGCATACACTCCGACGCCTTTTGTACTTCGTACAACGATAATAAATCTGCAGGTTTTCAGGGAACCATGCAACCTTACCTTTTCGTACTTCAGAACCGTTTTCGACCTACGGCTCGTCCCACGAACGTAAATAACGCCCACCTCCTCCATGTACCTCTGAAGGCACTCCTGGAACTGTGAGAAGGTGCGAAATTCACGGTTCTCAAACATCGCCTTGAAAGTCGCAATATAGTCCATTTCCTGCAAATAAAAATTAAAGAAAATCATAAATGCATGGGAGAATGAAGAATAAATGTAAAAATTACTTCAACATCCTTGTGTTAACATTCTCACACGCAACCAACAAAAACAACAGCAGCCATACCGAATTTCGAAACCGATATACCCTAAGGTCGTTTTCAATTAACGGTCAGTTAAAACAAGCACATATGAGGTCATGACGCAGATTTTGATGATTTCAATTTCTGCACCAGATACCAAGCTCATTCAGCGGTTTTTGTCGGAAAAATATTTTTCCCAACTACGACAACTGAAAAAATCAAGGTCTACGACTAGCATTCAAGGCCACGTGCTCATATGTCCGTCGGGCCCGAGTTTTTCACGAATAGGGTCATTAGCCTATGGAAAAAGCTGCATGAGTCCGTAATGCAGGTAAATTCGGTAGAAATGTTCAAGAGAAAACTGGGCCAGGAACTGGAACGCTCATTCCCTGATATGAAAATCTTTGTGTTATTGTGGACGTGGCTTGTTTGAATTATGAATGTAATTTGCTTTCTGTTTGGTTGCACATCTGTGAATGTAAACGAGCAGTTATCTTGCGCTCTAAAAGGAGTGTGCATGCCCTCGCAAGCCAGCTCGTTATAAAACGTCTGCATGCGTAATCATGCTGAGAATCATGCGGCGCCGACGTGCAATGAGCGGAGCCTGATAGTTCGCCTTTCTAGAAATGTCGAGTGTTTCAGCGCGAATTGGAAACAGGATTCACACATGCGCCAACGCCAGTTTTACACTCCAGTCTTAGTTTCCGTTCACCCTTGCTGTATCCATCACTCTGCAGTGCTCTCATCAACCCATCCTCCTCACTTTCTGCGGGATTGTCTTAAGAACCGATCCCCGCACGGATACACGGTATCTGCTCAGGGCTGTAACCCAATGCTGCTAACCTCTGCCAGTGTTCCAAGTATGCTACCCTTAGTAAAAGATGACTATGTGGACAGGGCTTGGTGATGACAAACTGATAGGCTGTTTTTCTCTGGAGTAATCACTACGCTGCTGGTCTTGCTATCCAGGTCAGCGGTCGTAACGGGTGAAATAGGTTAATCATGTACCACTTTCATCCGACCATTGTAGCCAAGGGTATCTAGGAGGAGCAAAATGGGTTGATCAAGGTACACCTGGTCGCACATTCAAAAAACAGCAGAAGGGCAGCCCATATGAGGAGGATGTGTTGTGGAGCATGACTAGCCAGCTTTCCGTTCCTTCCTTGAGACAGCATCTATCCTGGTAGGGTCGCTTCCGCTGAGCACAAAGGTTGTCGCATTTATGTCCGAATATACATTCATTTCTCACCTTCTCATGATTATGTCATATTTACCTCCCAATGTTCTCCGGTCATCTTACTATACTCGATCTCTAGTGTGCGGACTTTGAAACTGACTGGTGTTTGTTGATTTACATCTAATATGAAAATACTAGGAACCTCCTCCTCATTGTCGTGAACCAGTTACTTAATGCACGGGCTACTCGGGGCAAAACATGGAACTGGATCAACGAATGCAGAGTACCAAACGTGTCGGCTTGCAGAGGATGTGTTAGTAGCTGTAGATATACGCGTTCGTACGTAAAGGTAGGAGTTGACGAGTGTGGATGCTGCAACGTCTGCGATAGCAATGATGGCGGGATATTGTCGGGTATGGATGCATGTCTTCAGTTCGCAAGCTGAAGTGTTCTCATGTGCGTGTGATTTCCCACCAGTAACAGCAACAGTTCAGTAGGTGTACACTCCAGTTTGACGCTCCTTTCCTCTTTTGAAATGAAGTCGCGAGAGGTCACCTTACGTTGAAATCGGGAACCCTGAAGTCAGAGCGTTGAAATCCTCGAGTTTATCGGCGGAAAAATATGAACATCCCGGCTTCTGGCCGTCACTTTTCCTGTGAAGTGAACTGAATCACACTGAATGCACCGTGTGGAAACAGATCCGTGCATCGGACAACTAGACCCCCGTCATCAATAAGTATAAAACGATTCAGTTTTCCGAAATATCCTAAGGTGAAACTCGAGAAGATCCTGCCTGCCGTCACCCGCCAAACTACTTTCGACCATCAACATTTGTTTTTTCGACCTTTTACTACTTTTAATAATCTATTCGAACGACCTTGAGGGTCTGTATTTTGTTGTCTTGCGAGCGATTGCTATGGCGGTATTGGGGCGGTAAGCACGTGGACAGTGTGCGGAGATGTTTCCAGTATTAACTGCTTTTATTATCATTTTTGGAAATGTATTCGGGTTAATAGCTTGCGACAATGGTAAATTACATTGTCTTGCAACTTATAACCATGTAGCAGCCAACTTTGATGGCGAAATGTTGAACCTTCTGGACGACATCAATGAATTTGTAAGTACAGTCTTCAGTTATTCAACGCTAAACTTTAAAGTATTCCCACAAATTTTCGGAAGAGTACAGGTATGTTTTATATGGTTTCTAATTTAGTTTGTAGGATCTTCAATAAGGTGTTCATTCTCAGGGTTATCTTCAAGCCGAATATTTTGGACTTTGGTGATAGGTAATGTGTTGATTACTAGGTGCAAACACTTTAGACCTGTATTCAAGCCCACATCTTTAGAAGTCTCTTTAACCAACTTGGAGGCTGATCATACGTTTGAAATCAGGTCAACATTTGGCAACCACGAGGCTTTCCTTTGGTCTAAATTCAACCAGACAGTACATATTGTATTTCATATTATGTAGCCCTGTAGACGGTTACTCCGTTGGCATCGACGTCCTTCAACCTTACATTCATACCTCAAAAAATTGGCCATGTCGAAGGAACAATATTCATTGCCACTTCTCATGGACTTCTTCGTTACCAGGTATTAGAGCATTTAGCGCGTAATTTCTCAGGTATTTGGCTCCGGATACATGGATACTGATGAATTACTACCAGTTGTACATCGAAAAATTACGAACACTGCAAAATTTCTTACCGTGGAAATTTTTAACCCGTCAATTTTTTTTCTCAAAGTAAGCTGTTATTCACAGCGTTCTCAAATCCAATTCTATTTAATTCCCATATTATCCCTCCTATTCAGTGCAATGGGAGTACTGTCCGGTATTATCTTGTTCGTTGGGTAGTGGGAACGCCGAAATTACGACCGATGAGCTGGAGGTTACAGACAGCTGTTATTCTTACTTGTGCTACTTCCGTTGGCCGAGTTTAGCAATGAACAGCTGGTGTGGTTTGTCTAATATTGCTTATCTATTTTTCTGGCGCGTCTGACAAAATCCAAAGCGTGCACACACTGGACGTTTACACTGTTTCTGTTTGTCTGGGTGAAAATCATTCGCGCTCTATGTGGTCAGATATGACTAGTTTAGGACAGGTGACTCGTTACTGCTTGATTACAGATTAGGAGACCACGTTCACATAGATGTTGCCTACGACACAAACCGGTTTGTGTGGCCCCGTGCGTATCTAAACATTCCTGGTTAGTTTTGATGCCCAGTTGATATACCCTCATGGCAAAACGTTATAAGATGGAGAGGAAAGACATTTAACGAGCCGTTTTATGTAAACTCAGCGAATTTCGAGCGTTTATACCCGGCATCCAAGTAAAAATATACCGACCTTTTCTGTTTTGTCATTTGTTCTTATTTCACAGATAACTGAGTTATTCAGCGGCTGTTTGCACCGCTGTGTTTAGCAAATGAAAATCTTGATAACAAACGGCAATATCTCGCATAATAACTAGGTTGGTTATGAATTAGGTTACTGAGATCACAGCATGTTGCGTAACACTGCTAGGACAGCTTTCTCTTCCCCAGACATTATTGTCATAGGGAGCAGTACTTCAACGGTGACGGGTAACTGTCAACCATAGAGGAATACAGTCCTAACTGTGAAATATAGAATGGGAAAGGAGAAGGGATAGAGCTGTTGAAACCCTCATCTAACCGAAAGTGTTTTCGTGGAGGTGCTTATACCGCGGACAAACCGCCGAGTTGTTCTCTTTACCATAGCGCTTTACTACTTGCGCCTACTTCGCAGCCAACCCAGCCAATTAGTAAACATTCTCGCCACTGAACCCGATTGGGCGACATCTCCCGTAACATCTCTGTTCGATGAGTGTGAATCTCGAGAACTTGGGAGACGAACGTGCTCATCAGTGGCTAACCCACTGGTAAATGACTTCATTTCTGTGTGCTATGTCGTCACTTATCCACCTTACGTCAGTCAACTAGGGCATCGTCAAAGAGTGTTTAACGTTGCAGGTGACTTGTTGTCATCTCCGGCACATTGGTCTTAAATTTGGATGTGTACATTCTTGAAGCTTAAACAAATGAATCCGCTCGATATTCTCTACCAACCATCTTCTCCCAAAACGTATCGTTGACTACTATTGATGAGTACAAATGCACATGCACCGGTGGTCGAATAGTACTGGATGATTCACTTTCTTTTCCCTGAAAGGCCTTGTTTTGCGACTGTGTTGTAACGCCACAGTCGATGACATCTGTTTGATCTCTTTACGGAGGCAGACCCCACCTATTGGAAGGTCATGCCAGTGCCACTTCCATACACTGAGTATATCCATTATTTCTTTCTCATAATGATTTCCTCTTTAAGGCGCATAAGCCTGAGTTGGTGCCTGCTTATCAAGGTAACCAACTAATTATTGCCACGCCCGACATCTGCTGTCCATGCCGTGTCCGATTTCTGCAATGTACGAAATGAACAAATGTCAGTCTGCCATAAAAAAATTGCAGTCAGTTAGCAGTAATTCGGCCAATGTCGGTCACGTTTGCTAGCTGCGATCATGCTGTTTGCCACGTTTTGTAGTTGGTTTCAGCTGATATGACATCTGATGGGGCACACGGACGAGCAGGTTGCCGTTGTTTGACTGGGTTATCGGTTTGGTATGGACAAATACTGAAGCCGCCGTTTGTTCTTTTTGCACATACACTCACCCTGATATTGATTACTCGAGTTTACATGGCGGGTTGTGTAAACTAAGCGATACTTTCCTCCTTTTCCTTCCGAGTGCGGACTGTTTCTTGTTCATGGTTTTATGATTCTAGGTACACATTGCTGTCAGCGAACATTACGGCTGTTTTACGACGTGTTCTCTTTTGTTTGGTGAGCGTTGTAACGATATGTATATACTTACCACGGTGATGTTCATGCAACTGAGCTGTACAGTACTACGATATACGTATAAAATGCAATACCAAAAAAATTAAAAATGCGAAACTCACTTGTGTGCGTCCCATTATTTGTAGGTGGAGAATTTGGCGTTTTATTCGCCGTCGAATTCAATACACAACAACAGTTTATTGGTGGCCAATGAACCTTGGAAGCTATACAAGAGAGGTTCTTCACACGATGTTTTGTATCCTCAGCGCGCTACTGAAGTCTTCAGTTTGCTTGCGGACGACAATTTGAGTGCCGAGGGTCACTTTTTAGTGTTTTCAACTTGCCTGCTTACCGACCATGAGACGCTGGGTTCTGAATGCTCTGGTTACCGTTGTTTATGGAATATCTCTCCGCTGTTTGCAAAAGCTAACGTATCGTCGTGCGGTTTCATGGTGGTCGCTTTGCATTCTCGTTACGCTACCAGTGAGTTCGTTATTCTTTATAAACATAAGTAGGTAGTCTAGATACATGAGATCATTGGAAGACACGCACCATTCACCACCTGTGGCGTTGACGTAAGCCTAATCATCATCATCATCATCATCAACAACAACATGATCACAGACAGCAACGCATCAGTGGTTCACACTGATGCTTAACTGTCACACCACGAGTGATAAAAGGCAAACCTTGTATAGGAAAAGAGAGAAAAAGAAAGGAAGCGAAGGAGACTTACCACTAAAAATAGCTACGTCTATATTCAAACATCAACATCAAGGCGCCTACACCTTGCAAACAAACAACCGAGCTGTAAGTGAAAGTAAGGCGTCATCAGCGAGACAGCTTCCTTACGGCTTTCACTGCCCCGCATCATTAAGTGCACTCACTTCACAGACAACTCGGCCAAACAACGACAACATTCACGCCACTGAGCTCGATTAGCCGCCATCTCACCTAACGTCTCAAGCCACCGACTCTGTGAGTCGCGAGTGTCCCGCTGCAGGTCAGGATGTGTAACGCCTCTACTCACAATTTTTCTGTGAGTGCAACACTTGGCCTGCTCGTGCGGATGGTGTTCGAAAACTTCTCAACCACCGGAGTCCTTGTACCAGTATGTATATGCATATGCGCCCAACAAGAAATGTATCTGTTCGTTGATGTGTTTTCGGAATAGGTAAGCCTAATATACGGATAAACTAGTGGATATTGCCATACACGTGACACTTTTAAAAGCTCACCGGAGGAAAATTTAGCATTATCAGGAAATTAAGTAATCCTCCGTAAAAATTGATTTGTACTATGACTGACCACTAACATAAACGAACAGTTCAGCTGGG
>LOND01000110.1:118827-139630 GCA_014220965.1 Paragonimus kellicotti | reverse complement strand
TGTGGTTATCACGACTTGAGATTGGGGAAAGTCTTAATTTCAGAAACACGTTTTTTTCGTCAGTTTGTTTAACAGCAATTAAAACCTCGTATTTTTGTTGGCAGCATCGGAGTTGTTTGCGGCAAGTAGTTTCTTGCATTTCGGGACCGTAATGAGCACGTCTGGATCAGTCACTCTTCCGTTACAAATGCTGTGCTTCTCGGACTACCCGATTGTAATAACGGTAAGCTATCTTTGTGCACTGCAATCACGATTTTTGTGTTTTTCGTGGTTAGCTCAGCAATGGTCTTCATGATCGACATGCGTAATTACACCATGTTAAACGCGATTCACATTGCGTAACTGGAGATCACTTTATCAGCCGACGATATGTGAACATAGAGCCTTTACTAAAACGCCATATGTATAACGTCTTTTAATGTTTGTAAATTAAATTGGCCTTCCAGAAGACCTCATGTCGGAACATCGTTTATCCTCTGCCTACCCTGACCTTAAAACCAAAACGGGTTTCACAGCTAAATTCCTGAAATGGGAAGATGCAGACATTGATTGTCAGTCTTCGCCTTATGCTGATGCTTTCAATTACGGTCCAGCAAATGCCTTTTTTGACCTCATGTATTGATTGACCAACCATCTTTAAAGCCTGCGACTAATGCCAATCACTACTGAAGAAGAATGTTAGCATAGGGATGCTTGTTTCGTTTTCGCTTACAACTATTTTAAATTGTATCTTAATTCGCACGTGCTCACTGGTTCTTACGCTGACTACCTCGGACAAAATCATAGTCATCTCTTTTGTTGTTTACGTAAAATTTAATCATTAAATTTTGTTTCTTTAGTGTTTGCCTGTTTTGTTTATTCTCACACTGTTTTCCCCATTTGTTCTGCTAGCTTTTGTCTATATGCCTCTGTTTCTCCACAGCACGTGGCCACAGACTTTTTCGACGCGGCATTATCAATTCGGTTAGTTAATCGCACTATAGCGCCTGATGTGGCTGGTGCTCAAACAGTGGCGCTCTTCACTGCATCAGGTTCGTTTAATTTACTCGCACAGTCCGAATAACGTATTTCGTCCGTGAGTCTTTGTTTCCTCCTCAGGCCATCTCGTGCCTTTTCTTTTATCCCGTTCAATTTAGGACCATTGTTGCAAGACCGTACTGAAGGAACAACAATAATTTATATCCAGTCAACGTACTAGACTACCCGTACCATCGGTGTGTAGTATGTAAGTTGAATGCCATGCACGCGACACGTGTTGAAACAGCTCCCGGGTTTTTTCTGGTTGTACTTCCTTTTTGCTCATTCCTGCGACATCCACTGTGAGTTGTTTTGTCATCACTCTGAGTTTCTCCTGTTCCCTGCTACCCGCTAGATTCTCCACAATTGTCACAGTCACCCTTCATAACACTGGTTCCCATGAGATACGTGGCATATGGACAGTATCCGTGCGACTGGCCACTTGTGCCAAACTAAACTGATCTCGCGGCAGCATTGACAAACTGTCGGTGAACCTGTCCCATCAGCAGCCACTCCAGCTCTGAGTCCACTTCGGGGGAAACGCTTTATTCAAAATTCCTTGTAGACTAATGACAACCGCCTAGGGTTGTGTTGTTCTAGATTGAGCCATCTTGAACTCCCATATTGAATCCTGAAGGTCGATTGTATTCAGTTGTAGAGTTGGTTACGTGCCAATTGTGTGAAGAAAGCTATAATTGTCAAGGATTAGCCTATTTCAAAAGCGGACATGCACCATACATCCCACATCACTAGGAAGAAGATTGCATTTGCACGCGACTACCGGCGGTCAGTATTCAGTTTTCCGTACATTCCGAAATCCGTCTTCAGGTTTCACGAGTGATCATTCTTCCTCTAGTTCAGGCGAACCAAGGGAGTAATCCTCAGTTTACGCATTTAGGCTACATACCACTCATCGATGTTACGAGTGGGCTATTACGCCTGCACCTTCCAATGCAAGTTTGACTCCATTTGTCTTGTTTTCTGGCTTCCTGTGTATCACTGCCCATTTCTGATCGTTCAGTCATGCTACCTTAGCTATCAAACCGAAACATTAAGCCAGCCCTTTCATCTCGAAGTGAACTTTTAAAGCAGAACGTGGTACACGTTCAGAGCCGAATATCATTGAAGCATAAAGCTGTAATTATTAGTGTGCACATGCGGCCTTGTGGTGTTCGTTCAGTGCTCGAGGACGTTTACAGCCCGTTTGGGTTTGTCATTCGACGTAATAAGAAGCAGGTCATTCCCACTGTGATTTGCGAGCCCTTTTCAAAGTGGAGATTTTCACAGCCAAACGGTTGGACTTACCTAGGGTCTCTGGAGCAGAGCCGTCAGCTCTTTAACTAAGGCTGGACCTCCATCTACAAAAAAGGTAGGAGGGAGTTCGTCTGGGCCGGGTGCCTTGTGACGTTTCAGAAACTTGATCTCGGAAAAGACTTCTGTTTCTGATGGTGGAGAAACATCAACAGTCCAATAAGCACCGTTAGAGCCCGAAGGCGTAGTCAATGGCGCGGTGGCCAGTTGAACTGCTGTTGGAAGTGCTCAGCCCAGCGTCCTAAGCGTCGTTGCAGGTTATGAATAGGCTCACCATTGACTTCGCAGATTACCTCGCTCACACCTGACTTCCTGCTACCTAGTTGCTCGGATGAGATGGAAAGGCTTTCAAGAGATCGCGGTAACGGCGACTCGTTTTATCTGGATGGCGCGTAGCGTCCAACAGGCCTCTCGATCCCGCCGTCGTTGTTTCCGGAGTTCCAAGTAAGTAACCTTGCAGGCGGAAGTATACTCACTGTTGGACAGTACATTCTGGCGGGCGTCGAGAAGTTCCGAAGATCCCATAAAGACGCAGTGGTTGGTAGCTGCATAAGCAGTAGTACCACACCAGACAGTACTGCACTCATTCACTGTGTGCCGTATACGTGCCCAATGTGCTTTAAGGTCGTCTGGTGGATGGAGTCCTAGAATAGAAACAAGCACACATTGAAAAGCGTAAAGCGTCTGTGTTCCTGCTGGTTTGGGTACAATTTTTGGTTGGCGACAAAATAGCTTCTCACTAAAACGCAAAGTAAACTTGACACCTAACACTGCCTGATCGGAATCTACGCAGATGCTCCAGCTATGCCAACTGTAGCTGATGGCCATGTGGTCAATCTGTGTCCACGATTGACTCGGTGGTGGAGATTGCCAGGCGACGCACCGATGTCGAGACCGTCGAAAATTAGTACTTCTCAGAAACAGACCGTTATCAGCACAGAACTGCAACAAACGTTCACCGTTGTCTGTTCGACGAGTACCGTAAGAGTGCGGGCCACCTAAGTCACGCTTGTCAGCGCTTAGCCTGCCTACTTGAGCGTTCAAGTCTTCAGCCAGTACTACAATGTACGTGTGGTGTTTACAAGGTTAGTGAGATTGTGGTGAAAATCATCTGTGACTGCATGAGGACTACAGTCTGTGGAGACATAAACGGCAACAACAAACACACTGCATTTGTGATAGGCGCCTCTCGATGTTCTACCCGTTCCTTCGAGTCTGACAGCGCGAACACGGATATTGACGGGTATCCCGTCAGGCATCACCTTCTCTACGTATGCGTTTACAGCAATCCCAACACCGGCTTGGTCGGTGGCTTGAGCCGCAGAGTCTCCAGACAAGCGTACATCGTACACACACTGTAAAGCGACCGACGGAGTTATAAGATTGTGCTGTAATCCTAAAGCCAATGACGAGGTTCCCCAAAGTACGTGCAACAGCTACCTGTTGGCCTATATGCATAAGTGTTTGAACATTGAAGGTGACATTTCCAAAGTGTGTCCGGAACAAGGAAATTTTGCAGCTTGACACACTTCTATTCTGGCTGTGATTTCTGTTACGAGCAGCAAGTATCTGCAACCTACGTTACCAATCAGCCGCCCTCGGAGAATACAATTTTTGATTAAATATGTCCTTTAGTGGCCAGTAAACCACCTAGTGCAACATTTATCGTTGGTTTTCAACAGGAAATTAACCCCTTACTCTTGATAAATATCAGACTGTATCAACTGGATCCCTCAAAAACTGTTCACTCATTAAGGTTATCGCCAGATCTCTCATCCTTCAAGTAAATGGAGATCAAGCAAAACATCCAGACTATTTACTTCCACATTAAACTTGTATAAAGGTACGTTTTTGGTGGTCAATCAAATTACACATCCAAATTGAAATCTGTCAACTACCCAAAAGCCAGGTGTAGTGGTTGTGAACGTTTGTATTCATCTGTTGTATTGCTCGCTCACTGTTTTTACAGGTCATCCCATAAATGATTGGAAACTATTGTGGAGGCTCTAGAACATTTCCTCTGACGTCCATTTTTTCGTGAACAAAAGTTACCAAGGCACAATCTAATGGTAGAACTCCGCGAACAATACGTTTTGACATCCTACAATACTTACATCCATATTGGTACTGGTGCGTATCATGTTCGTCAATGAGGCATTCGAAATATATGAAAGTAGACAGCTTCATTCATTTATTATGTTGCTCGCTGTATGTACGCAAACCTAAAATCCCAGCTGAACTGTTCGTTTATGTTAGTGGTCAGTCATAGTACAAATCAATTTTTACGGAGGATTACTTAATTTCCTGATAATGCTAAATTTTCCTCCGGTGAGCTTTTAAAAGTGTCACGTGTATGGCAATATCCACTAGTTTATCCGTATATTAGGCTTACCTATTCCGAAAACACATCAACGAACAGATACATTTCTTGTTGGGCGCATATGCATATACATACTGGTACAAGGACTCCGGTGGTTGAGAAGTTTTCGAACACCATCCGCACGAGCAGGCCAAGTGTTGCACTCACAGAAAAATTGTGAGTAGAGGCGTTACACATCCTGACCTGCAGCGGGACACTCGCGACTCACAGAGTCGGTGGCTTGAGACGTTAGGTGAGATGGCGGCTAATCGAGCTCAGTGGCGTGAATGTTGTCGTTGTTTGGCCGAGTTGTCTGTGAAGTGAGTGCACTTAATGATGCGGGGCAGTGAAAGCCGTAAGGAAGCTGTCTCGCTGATGACGCCTTACTTTCACTTACAGCTCGGTTGTTTGTTTGCAAGGTGTAGGCGCCTTGATGTTGTATGTTTGAATATAGACGTAGCTATTTTTAGTGGTAAGTCTCCTTCGCTTCCTTTCTTTTTCTCTCTTTTCCTATACAAGGTTTGCCTTTTATCACTGGTGGTAGTGAACGTTGTGTAGTATTTGTGAACGTTTGTATTCATCTGTTTTATCGCTCGCTCATTCTTTTTACAAGTCATCCCATAAATTGATTGGAAACTATTGTAGAGGCTCTAGAATCATTTTCTCTGACGTCCAGTTTTTCGTGAACAAAAGTTACCAAAGCACAAGTTATTGTTAGTACTCTGCAAGCAGTTGTTTCTGTCTAGGCTTGTGCCAGCTAGCGATATCCATCCTACACTTGGCCTTATATGCGACATGCTATCGAGTACCCGTTTCTGTTATCCACTCCTACGCTATCACTATCATTGGTGGTGTTGGTATCAGGCATGATGGTTCACACTGGTGGGTTAAACGTCCGCGTCCGGGTCACTGCTAGTTCTTCACATTGAGTGTATCCTCCTCCTCATGAGCCGATGCTGTCTATGATGATGATGATGATGATGATGCCGATGCTTAATCTGTTGCATACAATTCTGGTTTAACCATTACTCCAGTTTAGTTTGCAAGTGTATGACTTTATGATTATCATGTTTTTTCTTCTGACTCTGGTTTTGAGGACAATTTTACACAGTTGTTCTATAGACTGAAGTAAATGTGCGTTAGATGTTAAAGTGCGTTTTGAACCATCGTCTAGACTCAGTATGGATTGATGACAATCGGTTGATAGATGAGCCAGAGGCTGTTCACGAGTCATCAAACACTTGATGGTTTGATGTTTATAGGCTGGCGTGAATGAGATACTCCGTGGACACTGATTAACTAACTTTTCTGAACAACACGATGTTATTAGGTTAACCCTGACCTCATGATCTCGTCTGCCACGCTGCTCGAGACGACAGTCAACATCTTGCTGTTTTTTTTATACCCTTAACTACTCAGTGAAGTGGTCAATAACACATAGTATGTTCGGAATCACAGTGGCACCGCAACCGGTGAAAGCTGAATCATTGTTTGGTCACCTGACCTTCGTTGCATATGGCTTTGATATTTTTGCCTCTACGTCCACTCAAGCGTCAGCAACACTGCAGGTGCGCGATTAAGTGTAGAGGACCCCCATGAAACGTGCATAGCAAATTTAGCATGATGCTGGTGTGCACACGTCCTTCCCCTAATCTATTCACACATATCTTTTCTGCGTCATCACTGGTGTGTATTTCCAGCTTCTCTCTCATACGCGCTTGTCACCATATCAATAAGTCGTATTGCTCATGGTTCAATTGCTATGCAACGGCTAATTGGATCCAGACGGTTAGATTAGATTTTAAGTCGTCTCATGTCGCCGAAGACTTTTTTGTGTGCGTCCTCGAATTATACTCTCAAACACCACTGTCTTCGTCTGATCGCGCTTGATTTTTTAATGAATCTGTAAAGAACAATTGAATTCTGCAAAATGTTCATACGTCCAAATGTTGAAACGCAAGAGGCTGCAATTAGATGAATGTATTGCTTTACGACCCATTTTTAGCATCCTCCTATGACGTAATTCCGAGTTTTTTACAGACTGCCTGTATAAATCGAAATGGAGGGAACGAACACCTATTTGGTGCTTCAGCGCAATAGCTTACACAGTTTGCACGAAATGTCGGTGTAAAACCAATGATTATGAGCTTGATATTTCCCACGACAAGAGTACCAAGCTTATTGGATGAAGTAAGATTACCTATTGGGATCTACTTTCTTGATGGTTAATCTGGAATTTGACGTTTGATTTTTGTTTCTGGGTGGAGGGTAAATGCGTCAAAGTTGGATTTTCCCGTCAGCTAACTTGCCTCTCATCGAATGTTAACTTTTGGAGTTTGTAGATGATTGAGCATGCTTGAGAGACTGTCGGATGGAATAGCTAAGTTGCCGACTGGTAAGAATTACTTTGGAAGAAAGCTGACGGAGACCTTCCTCAGTTTTCACACGCTGTAGCGGTTACGGAACAATCTGTGTTGTCAATTGGGCCCTTTTGTTTCCTTTAGGGTAATGACACTGTCCATCGCAAAACGTGCGGCGGATTTGGAATCCATCAGACTGCTGGGTTCCAAGCTGATGTTTCAGTGATAGCTATAGTCGTTTACTTAATCGTGGAAAAAATTCCGTAACGTAGGGATAGAAGTCTTGGGACTTTATATAAATTTGTATCCGGACCCAAATAAACATCAAAATGTTTACACCTGGCAAAAGGCGAGTTGCAAATAAAGGCAAGATAGCGTCTGTAAGCCAGATTCTTTGCGGATTTTGCTGTCTCGGTTTTGTTGTTTGTCCTTACTTTATGGGCAATCCGATCCAACGATGGCAACATTCATGTTCGCATTGACTATTTTAAAACTCCTTGGATTACAAGCCTCCATAGTCTGCGACTTCTTACTTACTGCTGGCTTCTTTCATTCCCTTTGAGAACTCATCGTTTCACCACGCACGCCGAGTTGTCTGTGGATTGAGTGCACTTAATGATGCGGGGCAGTGAAAGCCGTAAGGAAGCTGTCTTGCTGATGACGCCTTACTTTCACTTACAGCTCGGTTGTTTGTTTGCAAGGTGTAGGCGCCTTGATGTTGTATGTTTGAATATAGACGTAGCTATTTTTAGTAGTTAGGTCCACTTCCCCTCCTCCTCTTTTTCTTCTTCCTATATAGGTTTTTTTTCCGTGGTTGTGTGGACAGTTAAGCATCAGTGTGAACCACTGATGTATTGCTGTCTATGGTGATGATGATGACGTTGTGATAAACATCAGATTGACATTCATGATATGTGGCCCTTTCATCTATATTTACGTATCTCCAGGCTCCACATAGATGAATTTGTTGAGACTCTACGATGGTAATCTCTTCCCTGACACATAAATGAGCATTAAACTCTCCGATAGTCGTTGCTTGTGTTCAGCTGCACGCATCGAGTGGCATCAAAAAGTAAGTAATGGGTACTTACCCGTTGATGCTACTCGATGCGTGCAGCTGAACACAAGCACTGGCTACTGGAAAGTTTACTGCTCATTTATGCATCATCTTCACTTATGGTTATTGCTAGATCCATTCTTATCCCTGTAGGATTCTTTGCCTCGCTATTAAAGTGGGGGTATATTGGCCATCTTTAAATGAGGCTCTTATTTTTGGTACTGAACTGGGGTTTTGCAAATGTATGACATTCTGCCAATATACGTTAGTATCACGACTTTCTAAGATAGGAATTGTGATGTTTGTTCTAAGTTCTTCATATAAGTGGTGGTTGGTAATCAATGTGTTTTTAGGTTGGCTCTTTCAAGCCAGAACGGTTTACAGAAATGGGTAGTTCAGCGATTTCGTAAATGGCATTGGAAAATAGGGTTTACATGGTTAGCAGAAATTACGTGAAATGAGCAATTGTTTCTCGGAAGCATAATGCGTTGCTAAAGATGTGGGTGATTGATAATGAGTGAATGATCGTGATCGACTGCAGCTTGTTATCATAGTGACAGCACAGAACTCAATCGGAAGTGGGTTACACTGCGAGTCCCAAAAATGGAGACGCGCACATAGGAAAATTGACTGAGCACGTAACCATTAGAACTTAAGTTTCAAGTGACAGAAGTTTCGGACGTCAAATCGACAGAATGCCTGAACAAGCGGTGAATTCCAAAAGCACATCCGGTTTCGGAAGAGTAATCAAGGCTAGTAGATCATGTAATGTTTTCTTGATCAATACTTCGTACACTGTGAACACAAGTTCGTATAACTAGATTACGACGGAAACATGAACTCAGTAGGAGACAACTAAAGTCGTGACAACCATACGCGTACAGATGAGTGTGTGATACCAATTCTCCCTTGTCGCATCATGTTGAATTCTCAGAGCAACTGGGGCGTCAGCACAAACTGTTTTCGAACATACGAACATGGACTGATGTACGTGGTTGATAACTCTTCGGCAAGTTGCAAGATGTGCCTCCTTTTGATGCGGTACAGAACACTGAATGCATTGATGACGTCCTTCTTGTGACCTGTTCGAGTATGTCAGTAGCGTTTGAATAGGACGGATTTCGGTAATTTGATGCAGTTGTTGCAGTCCCACTGGCAATTTAAGTTTGTAATCCCTCTGATAGTGTTCACTGATCCCTGTGTAGCGCCCGCATGAAAAATTGTAAATCACGTGGGATGTGACTTAATCCGAAATCCGTTCTCTTCAAACGCTATGCACGTAATCGGACAGGCCACAGTGTGGATGTCACCAACACATTCAGTGTTTTATTCCGGAAAACATCACACGTTCTATTATCCTTGATTATTCTGTCGAAACCGGATAAGCTTTTGGAATTCACCGCCTGTTTAGACATCCTGTCAAGTTTATCTCCAATCGATTTGATGTCCGAAATGTCTGTCACTTGAAACGGTTTGTAATTTGTGAAATGTTTTTGTGCTCAGCCTATTTTTCTACATGCTCGGCTGTATTTTTGGGATTTGCAGTGTCACCCACTCCCCATTGAGTTGTGTGCTGCTGAGAGGGACTAACTTCAACTCTTTTATTTTAGATGTACACCGTGATACCGATTTTGTCTTTATTTAAAATGTTTTATATAGCCTGAATAAAGTTGGACTCAGCGTGTCTTTGCATTGACACCCAGACTCTCATTCGCTTGTCCTGTAATTTTCATTTGTTATAAAACCAAATGCTTTCGGATTTCCTCGTCGCCTTCGTTTGTGGCCGCAATCGCAAGTTTCGTTTCATTCTGCTTTATTTCTCTGTTCTGGGCATCTATTCCTTCACGTCAAAAAGGTAGCATTTCAAACCTATTCGGTTGTCAACAGATCTCTCCTGGTTTTCAATTTTACACTGCTCGTATCACGTCATGTTTTTTACAGACGTGTTTTCAATTCCCTGGAAGATACTCTATTCTTACGCTAAAGGCCTGTTAAAGACAAATCTGGTCTAGTCGATTTCTTGTCCTACGGTTGTTTACCTGGTCAATCTTATTAACTAGTTACCATGACTACTGTTTAAGGTGTTCAGCACGGCTGCATTGGTGTGGTCTGTCTGTTTATACGTTTAGCTCCAGTTGCATTATATTGTTCTTGCATAAATAGTACAAGTCTGATTTAGAGCATACCGTTGACCTGAGTGATTATGTAGTCGGTGGTGAATTTCAATTATTCAGTTTAAGGCAGCGAGTCTCCAATTGCACGCGCGCTTGTGTGTGGCTGTGTGATTGTGGGGTATCGATCTACTGTGGCCTTTGGAAACGCCCGATTAACAATTCGGTTGGCAAGCGGGCACAGTTTCGTGAATTTATATTAATTATGTCATCGAATTAAGCTCCCGAAAAAATTGTGCGCATATTATTGTGTTGGTTTTCGACATCTTTGACTGGCTTGGGTACATTCGTTTTTGGTTTTTAATATTATTAGGTACTGTGGTACTGAATATCGTTTATCCTGACAGTCATACAGGAAATAAACATAGATGCCCCCAAAATTAATTTAAGCAAACAAAACAGTTCGTGTTATGAAGCTTAATGGACAATTCCACGACTTAAGTTCTTGCCGTTGGCTGCCATACTGCATTTCCCAAAAGCTGAGTACCAGGACCAGAGCAGCTTTTAGGTCGGAAGGTATCTGGTTTGTCGGCTACGAAGAGGGATAACGGCACTTCATTGTCTATCGCGTCTCAGCGAGATCGGAAACCTGCCTGTTCATTTTGTTTTCTCTGTGTTTCAGAGGCTGCCACATTTTTAGGTGTATGGTTATCTTGGGTCTGATGATGACAAGGCTAGTACCTTCGTGGCTGTTACTTAATGCTCTGACACCTTTTTAAAGATGGTTGACTATTGTTAAACGTCGACCATGAGGCGTCCTTTCAGTCTTCCTTGAGGAAGGAAGACTTATAGTCATTTCCTCCTCCTCATCGTCATAGACAGCAATACATCAGTGGTCATTTCGGACGTCAATTCGTTCGGAAATCTCCCATAGTGCACCGTCAGTAAGTCGATCATTACAAATGCACGGCTTGTGAGTTACATATTCCGTATGCCGGTTGTTCGTTCAACGTACCGTGCGTTATTTACTAAGGCCGGTAACAGTTGGGTAAAACTACAGTGATCAAGCATGAAACGTGAATATCCCGGCCGTTCTGTTGAGTGAAGTGGCAACCTTCATCTGCCAGATTGGTCACCTCGTGCTGCTTGAAAACGCTACTCGAGACAGCAGCGTGCATGCATTATCGTCAGTTTTAGTTCTTTGGCTTAGTTTTGTTTTACCTTGAATTTTGTCTCCTTTCATTTGGATAATACTTTTTCTAGGGCGTTCCACGTCATTAAAGTGAATTGCTGCCCAAACCATGGTACTGTCTAGTCAAGTTCATATACACTTTGAATGAGTGATTGGGTGTATTGATAAGGTTTGTTTACCAGCGCTGTTTGATGAGTGCATCAACTCCCAGTCGACTTTTTTGAACGGACGATCTGTGAACGTACGATATAGAGGAGCTGGAACAATATGGTCTGTCTTTTTTGGGTAATTTATTTTCATCAAGACTGTCTCATGGCTTATCGATTAGGAAGAAGCTCTGGTATGTGTGAACCTAGAGAGACCATGACGGTCTAGATGCTCAGTTGATGGTCTCTTCAACCTGTCGACTGTCGGGCGCAAACTGAGATAGCAGTTATGCCTTATGATGTTCCATCCATTGTTGATCGTTTTTGCTGGACGACCCTTCGTGTGGTTCAGTCACTTCCAAATAAACAGGAGCTTGTAGTTTGTTAGCGTTAGTGCCCATATTTATGTACACTTTGTTTACTTTGCTCAACTGCAGCACTCCGTCGTAATGTCGCATTCATTTGCCTTTTGAGTTACATGTTGGATGGTGTTTATAGCTAACTTTAAGTTCTTAACTTGGTTGTCAAAAATATAGTTACCTCGTACGACTGTGACTACTCAATTATTAGTTTGGACTTCGGCGCCGAAATTTACTTCCTAAATGCTTTTCGTTATCGTCGACTGTATTACATTAAGGATGAACATTACTGTTTAACATCGCAATGGCTGGTTATATAACTTGAACGTTATTTACAAGTGATCGCAGCCACTGCATCCTCACAGACTTTTCAGTCAGCCTCTTCGTAAACGAAGCTCCATTCTCGAGTTTCGCTCTTGTTACTGCTCGTCAGTAATGCGTATCGTCGCCACAACCGGCATCAGCACTCCGATCAATCTTTCATGACGCAATCTTGTGGGCCGCTACACCATTAACCTTACATTAAATACAACGGAATGGTTATATGTAAACGCTCAGCCACCTCCGTAAGGGACAGTAACTGTTTGGTTAACTTCAATCGATGACTTCACGACTAGGACTTCTCTCTAAGTTGAATTTAAAAAAATTATTGAGCGTCATATCGGTTACTGTTGGGTAATAGTGGCATGTTGGTCTACTATATAAAGTGAACATCCCTCACAGTTGGTTGCAGCTATTGCGTTCTCATACACTTCGGTCAGCACATTTCGAGCGTTTACATTCGATGATTCAGCGTGCCTAATTTGAGTTCCATGGCGCAGCGGTCTACATAATGTGTCCGAAGTTCTAGTCCTGGCCGTGACAAAGATGTGCACTACGGACGAGTTCTAACAAGGGGAAAACTCGAGTCTAGTTTTTTTTCGGATGGAGTTGACTGAAAAATTTTGAGTGATGTTGGGCTTATGTAATAAACCAAAATCCCCCTACTGCTCACCAATAGGGATTGAATCCTAACAGTCACAAGAAGAAAGCGTCTTAGTTTGGAAGTCCAAGGTAGGATAAGGGCTTATTTCATAAAATCCTCGCCTACATTGTCTAACTATTTCTTTGTTCTTCATTATTTCTCATAAGTTTTCCACTGAGCTACTTGTTTGTCATTCTGGCTGATGGTACCTCTTTGTTTTGAAGTTTGTAATTTTTTTTGTGGGTAGCAGTTTTCGTCCATTCGATCTGCATTACTAACCACTGGTTGTATATCTGATGTCTGTTGCTCTTTTCGTCCGTTTTAGCTGCAAACATCTCTTCTAGCTATGGACTATCTGGCTTCATCACCGCGTTGACGGACACTAATGCTTTTGTCAAAATACCCTATTATGTCAAACTTGTTCGAGGGTAAGATATATTTTCATCATGTAGTTTCTCGTACACCTAGTTCTGTTTCTTGCATAAGTGACTTACTTATGGCCTAACTGTTTGATGACCTTTCTTTAAGTATATTTCTCTTGCAGCTGGTTTTCGCACATTTGTCACTTTAAAAACTGTACCGTCACGATTTCATATCCGACATTTTCGCTTTCTCCGCGTAACCTGCGCCAACTGTTAGAAACGTCACAATTCCTACGAATTTTTTATTGTTGGATCCACGCAAAAGTTACCAATGTGTTAGGGTTTCTGCCTCATTTGTACGATTTTCCGTGCTTATCAAGTGAGCCGGTGATGCTCGACATTTTTCTTGAAACCAGTGTCAGGTAATTGGCACGATCGGTTTAATGGTACTTATATAATACTCTAACTTAGTTAACGAATGACCCACCATCGCTCTTTCGTTTATGCTATATACGGGTGCCACTGTGTTCTACTTCTTTTAGATTTATACACACCTGCTAACTCTGACTACCAGTTGTGACATGTTGAGACCGATTTAATAGAATCACTGTCTGAATGCTGTTGTCTTCAGCGTATTGTATCCGGTTGTTTTACAGATCTTCAGAATGACCACCACCTATGTGTTTGTTAATTTTCTCAGTCCATCTTCTCGTTTCAGGTCATTTATTACCAGAACAAACAATCGTACATTCCACAACCAATCCTTTGGATTCCGTTACCAGTATTTTTTACTCAACATCGCAGATTTTCCATTGCTGGTGCTTCCACCTTCGTTACCGAAAGTAATGAAAAGTGCTTTAGTGGTGAGTTTTTTTTGCAACCTCAGTTCGAGTGTTGTCCTACACCGCCTGTTTTGAGTGATGTATCGAGTGATTTCGATGTCGAAGGGGTTTGTATCACATGCATTCCGACAGCTCCACCTCCCATTGGATATTTACATTAGCAGAGCCCCTCATTTTGCGGCTGAGGCCTGGTCTCATCTTATCAAGTGTTGCAATCGATAGATGAGTCTGCATTCTTTCTCTGGGGCACACAAATCGATGTTCTCTGATTCGTCGCGGGAAAGTTAATGAATGATGAGTGTGATTTTCAGATATGCATGTTGGTGATTGGTAAGCATGGTAGAGTTGTTGCGGTGTTTATGACCATAATGACCGACCATGAACTGCTCTTGTAAGTGGGCTGTGTTAGAGATATTGATGTAAGGTGATTTATTTTTTGTGTTCCTAACTGAACGTTTTCCCATGTGGCATACAAGGTCGTATGCTGATCGAATATTGCTGAGTTGCGCAACTCTATTTGGGAACAGTCGCAGGGCTGAGTATTCGAAATCGTGGTGATCTGTTTTGATAGTCCGGTTTTACTACCACTTACTTACCGTGAGCTCATTTACGTCAATTTTCTATTTATAGGATAATGATTAGTTGATTGATTCCATCTCGCTAGCAATTAATCGGATAACCAATCAGGCCTGTCTTTTAATTGTTTTCGGTCTTACCGATCGCTCTGCTTCATTGCAACAGCCTTGGATTGCCAACATTTCATATCGTTCTTTCTGCATGGCGCCCGCGATTGACTGATGAGATTCCCTCCTAGCAGCAGAGATGTGCCGAATGTTTGCGCTGCAAAACACATTCCGACAACTTGCGGTTACCATTCTGGCCGAACGTTTCGTTTATTCAGTTTTGATTCAGCACCTCTATACCTTTGTGCCTCTTTAATTAGCCGGTGGTCTTTGTGTTCACTAATTTACAGGTCCATAATCGCACTTCTGCAGTTGTTCTATCCCCAAACGAAGAGCGTCTGCTGTTAGAAATTTCGCTACTGTACTCTTCACCTGCGCATATTACCACTTCCGTGCTGATAATCACAAACGTATCCGTTCTCTATCTGTCCATCGACGCATTCTCCGGATTCGTTCACGTGAGTGCATACCAGGCTATAACAACGGTAGTTGTTGATTGACTTTTCTGACTCCCTACTTGTCCGTCTAGATTTACTTACAAAAGCCACTTCGAGTGTACATACCACTATACTTGAATGATTTTTTTCCTATCCTAGATGTGATGCTTTTGTGTATCGGTTCGTTCGAGCATACCGTGTTTACCCACGGTTTCATTGCATACATCTTTCCTCCCCTATTCATTCATCTGTCATTAGATTTTTACAGCTCTACCTCGTCCTAGGACGCTGAACTCAGTTAACTTGTTACCAGTAACGTTCAGCGAAGGGATACACGACTGAATCTGTTTTGATCATCCCATATTGTGAATAGCGGCGAACAATGATAACAATGTGCGCATAGGAACCAGGTGTGTTGAACATGGGGATGACATTGACGTGGCAATCGTTTGTATTGATAGGTTCACTCCGTCTCACACATCGTTTGTGGTAGTCTAGATTCGACTTCATAATCGTTTTCTTTGGGTTGAGTGTGATATAACGTTGATGCTTAATTGCCATAAGGTCATACTATGAGGAAAATGTCTGAGTCTAGAGCTAAAAGAAAAGATATGGGACTTGACTTATGAAACCCCCGTGTGTAATATCGGACAGTTTATACCAAGGTGCCCATATCGCAGACAAACAACCCAGTTGCATGTGGGAATAAAACGACTTCCACGGGACAGCTTGTTTACAACTTCTAGTATCCCTATTTCGTTATTTATCACCATTTAGTGATAAGCTCAGTCAAGCGTCAATATTTGCCTCACTGATCCCGGTAAGTCGTCTTACTCCCAATCTATCCAGCCGGGCACCGTTGTAGGCCGAGGACTCCGGAATAGGATGTAATCGGGCGGCTTTTGCATTACGTGGAGTCAATCAGTGCTTAACCTGTTCGGTTGAGCTGTCCTTCACAAACGTTTGTATCTCCTATCACTGTTGATCTTTTTACTCGTGATACATTGTGCGCTCGTCTTTTTTCCCTCTCAGGTACGTATTCCGGAGGCACGTCTGGTCCGTAACATATTTGATTTCGGTCACGTTCTCGTTAATAGTATGCGCCAGACAAATATTTCACTGTTCAATGACAATTCATTTGATGTGAGTCCTATTTTTTCAGTTTAAGCCGTTTGCCAACTAGCTTTGTGTGTTGAAAAGGTCAGACGGGACCCACAAAGTGTTTTTCACCGACATCAGTGTGCTATTCACTGTTCGAAATGCTATTCACAGTTGCGCACAAATTATTGAAATTACTCAAATCGAATGGGTAGTATTGTCCTCAGAACTGAGGTAAATTATCCAAATGTAATCGTTTGTTACTTAGAATGTCACGTGTTCCTGTGTACGCGGTTCTCCGTGGCTCTTTTTTAACAACCCTATTATTGACGACGGCTGTGTTTGAAGTGATCGGAGTAGATAAAATGACACTACTGTTACGTGGTGCTGTTAAAATATGCTGATCACAGGATCACAGCGGTGGCTTACTCTTCTTGTGTAATAGATTCCTAGTTACCCTTTCATACAAGATTCGAGGGTACGTATGCGGTAAAACAGTATATCCAGACTCTGATGGACTGTGAAACCGCTATCCGTGAGATTTGTTCGCTCGCGATCTACGTTTACGGTTCAATAGCTATCTCTTGTTCTTTCTTCTTACCTCTGTTACTCTCTCTGTAGTGGTGACTCTCAACGGGTCTTCTCTGATTCTCTGCCATTTTTTTTTGCACTGAACTGTTGTTTCATTTCGCTGACGTGAAGCAACTAAAGAGTTAGCGAAATTTTTTTTTATAAAAAAAGTCGCTTATTGTGTTTTCTGTGCCACAAGGTTTCCACTGTTAGTAAAATGCTGCATTTTGCGTATCATTTGCTGTCACTTTAATTTGTTCACTACAGGTTCATGTAATCCACATAGTGTCAAATGCGTTTTCTTCTCAACCCCTCAAGGCTGTGCAACCACTAGCCCAATCTTTCATGTTGACCGACTCATCATGTTTTGCGATCTCGTTGCTTTCGGTGGTCTCTTAACCATATTGTGCTTCGTCGTTCCATGGAAAAACCGATCTATCATCGGTAACCCCTTCTCAACCGAATTATTTATGGACGAGGTGACTACTTGTCGTTTTCCAACGATAGTTCTCATTCTGTGCGTGACCACTTCCGTTATATTACGATCCACAAACATAAGACTAGTGTGACAAACCGCGTATTCACGTGGAGGCTTTCAATGAATCCTTATCACTTTCGCTTTCCATGCCACAAAACCTCAGTCACACACGTGGGAACGTTTACTACGTCACATGCTAACCATTCTTTGCTGCTTTCATTCTCAATGTGTGCGCGATATGTGCACATGCTGAACATGTACGTCTGTAAGTGGATAACTGAAGTGTACCCTCCAGCCATTGCATTGATGACAACAGCCTAATAATGATCCCACTCGGCTCAGTGATAGCATACTGATGGGAAGTTTAGGATCGAAAGTGTTTTACCAATGGCTTAAGTTTAATGAATGTACATTACGCGCTCAGCAAGGAGTATTTTTTAAGCCATATGCTCAGTTTGGTCACACTTCGAGAGAGCAGTTGTTGCGCATCCAAGCAATGCCCATGGTAGGCCACAAATACAACCCTGATTTAAAGTTACATTACACGGATGTTTAGCAGACCGCATAGTTTTCTTCACCAGAGTTAAACTGCCAGCTGATGAGCTGTGGTTTTCTACATATAGACGTCCAGTTTTACGCTGAATACCTTCATATCAAATTGTCATTATGAACTCAGTGGTTTTATGATGGTAATAGAATCGACTATTCATTATGTGATGGCGGGTTCGTGCCGTTAATACCTTCACTCCTTCTGTCCGACCTTGAGTAGTCTCGAGTTTTCCAGCTTGTGTGCGACTGCGTAATTCACGCTATTGTAAACAGTTTATGTGACAAGTCGATGTGTCAAGTAATCCCCGTTTATGTTCATCTAATGTGTTTTAATCGACCGTTGTTTTTGTTTCCTATTCTGATCAATGCACTTCTGCTACCAAATGTTCATTATCATCGATAGTTTTACAGCAAAACACTTAGCTGAGCATAGCCCTCACTTAATGAGTTTTTCCTCTTCGTTGAGCGCTAAAATGATCTGTTCATTATACTTTCGTCGGACAAGACGGCCTATTTGACAGTTTGCCTCCACAGAAGGTTCCTTCCCGATTCACGACTTGGGAACTTGCCCTGAAGCCTTTAACCAGCCACCTTAGTTTTTCGTTGATCATGTTCTATTTGAGTTGAGCGTATTAAATGAAAATGAACGTATTTATATGTGCACACCGAACGCTGAGTGAACGCTTGCTACGCCGGTTCTTATCTGTGGGACTTTATCCTTAGTCAGTTACTAAGATTCGCGATAACAAGGTCTTTAGTCATCTGATCACTTTGACTTCAACTCCTCAAGTCTGTTTTGACTAAACCATCTTTATGTCACTTTTAGATTACAATTTTTTGAACGACCGTCTTATCTTTGTACTGAATAACTCATTTACGAGTTTTTTATGCGGCTAATCTCAAATCCAGTGGAGTCCGTGGATCAGTGCGAATGTTAAGGCTATGTTCGGGAAGTGTGGAAGTTCTTAATTTGCCCCAAGATCCTAAGTAGCCTTATAATTTAACCACGTAAGGTGGCATAAGTGAACCTCCATTATTAACCACGTACTACTTAAACCATTGTACAATTTAGGATTGTTTCTTATTGCAGATGTAAATACTGTGTTCCGTTCACAGAAGTTCCACTTTTTATTTGTGGTTTCCTGATTGAATTCCTACCCACAGATCATATTGGATTGTTTTGTGCTTTCCATCGATTTGTCCGATGCAGAAGCACCCAATTGTTTGGATTTAACTTCTCGGAGTGCTTGTTCCCTCGGGTGCCATTTGACCTCCTCCAATCATACCTGTGTCAGTTGCATCGTAAGTTCTTTGGATTCATATTACGGTGTTTTTAAGTCATACTAGTCATGCCTATTTTCTAGGATAGTACAATTCCCGTACATCTGTCTACTGGTGTACACTTCCGCTCCCCATAACGCGTTAGTCTGGTTTTTTATTTATTACTTCTTGTATTTTGATACTTAGCGTACTCTGAAAAGAGAGCCGAACACGGCCGCAGTCGAAATAAACGTCTTCAAACACGGCACACTAACGTACGCGTATCCAATGGCATGAGTTTGCGAGAAGCTAAACGATTTCTTGTGTTAACTCGTTGTACAAGATGTCGCAGTTCTTGTTAGGTTATTCTTTGCGCAGACGCTCTGGATATCCACCACTTTATCGATTCCGTCCTTGTCGATCACTACTGTCTATTTTATAGCCGAGCCGTCGATTGAGATCCTAGATTCTTAGTTATTGTGTGAGTTTTCTTCGATCGGATGTTGCGCACGCTTCTTTTCTACACGATTTTGTATCGCCAGCACACGTTGCTTCATACTTACTATATTCGCACGTAGCTGACGCTTAGTTGGTTACGCAATATCAGTGTATTCTTTGGACCTTCGGTCAAAGGTGTTTTCCAAACTGTCTTTCCGATATGGACCTAAGGGTGGGCACAGTTCTGTTGGGCAAGCTACAGGGTATTTTTGAATTGTGGAGCCTCTGGAAACCTTCCTTGTTCCTCGTAGCCAGTTGTTTCCGTCTTTATTCTTGAGAACGAGCTTTGGTGTCAATCCGCTTACTATCCCACATATCACTGATTTACTTCGGTGTCATTTACGTTGCTGTTGGCACCTATCTCCACGGTTCTGTTAAAGCGAACACGTGTTAATCCAAAAGATGCCTAAACTCTTATTTTTGCTGACGGTGTGAAACCAATTCACGGGAAGTCTTCACGCATGTTGACTTATTATTCTATCCTCGCGCGTATGATGTCCATCTTCCTTTAGGGCGTTGCAATTTGTTGTTTGAAATCAAAAAATGTTGAGGTATGAATCGTAAATGCACAACTAGCCTTTAAGGCTCTGTTTGACTTCCCTGTAATTTTTCGACGTCACTTTTCTGGTCAAAAGCTTAAGTTCATGTTGCCACTTGATTTTGGTTCTGCCAATCGTGTATATGCAGCTGATATCTTCTTTTTTGTATTGGAAATTGATTTTGCGCCATTGATGACGCATTCCATCAACAACACCTCTGTGGTTAACAGTGCTATGCAGAAGCCCTCAGTTTAAAAGTGAAGAGGAAAGGGGACGTTGGTTTAATAACTAAAATTTATGTCCAACTTTAAGCTTGTGATATATAGCTGCCTGTCTTTCAATCGAACCAATAATTGTAACAAACACTAAGACATGGACACTCCTCTCCTTCGTCAACGATTGTGGTATTTTTGATCTAAAAGATGTCTTTGATTCGGTTACCCGACTTGCTCGTGTGTGTGGGTTGAGCTGATTGTGTGTGCAGCGCGTTAGTCTTTCGAGGCCTGTTTGGTAAGTGTGCAAGTTTGCGACCAACAACCGAAGTAGTGAGAATGCAGTCTTCGCTAGGTGAGTCGCATGCTTCGTATATCGAAGGAGTTTCTGTTACACAG
>LOND01000110.1:101936-118727 GCA_014220965.1 Paragonimus kellicotti | reverse complement strand
TCTTTCATTAATTTTTATTGTTTTTCTAATCTTTCCTCTACGTATACTTGTGTTTATTTATCACTCTGCTACCGCATGGAATGCCGTCGTCCCTGGCGGCAGCGCGAGTCGTGCTACTCAGGAGTGAGACTCAGTGCATAAAACATTGATTATGACAGATTAGTATGTTGGTGCATCTGGGAGACCTCTTTTCTATGACCTTCTCTGCCACATTTACTAGTGAGGTATTATCTCGTCGGCAACGACATTCACTTTAACGTATCCGGTCATCCCTGGTATGCTATCATGTTTCCGGACTCAGAATCCATTATAACTTTGTCTAAAAAGCTGGTCTTTAAGTGGGTCGTTTATCCATTCTAAGAAGTCCTCTGAAGTTTTTACACTCGTAACTGTTTAAAAGCTTGTTCCGTTTTCAAGTCAAGTCAGACCATTCAAACGCTTTTTTGCACCCTGTGCAGTGAATTTTAAACATCTTGCATACTCAAATCCTGAACACTTGATGGACAGTAAACTAACTGTGCGTGCTTCACAAAGTATTGATAGTAATCGTGAAGCTGGAGAAAAGTTGGAATGGTCGCAGTAGGCATCATTTGTGGGAAAACTCAGTTTTGTGGTAATTCAAGATTGAGAAGGCTCGGTTTACTTAGAAGTCGAGCTAAATAAACGATAGCGGTAGAGTTGTAATATTGGGTGCGTGTATATACATGTTGGTACCGAGATCTAGTGGAAGATGTAGAATTACATTTAAAGTAGCCCTAATGAGGCAAGTTGTGTCAGAAAATGTTTTGCACATTGTGAAATGACAAGAAACGATAAACTCAACAAATTGTTTGCTGGGACTAAGATTACAATGTTGTAGATGTTTTAGGTATCTGGTAAAAGTTACAGTGAATTGACTGCTAATTGGAAAACAGCGGGTCAACAGCATATTCATTGGGGGAGCACACAAGTCTTGATCGGTCGTCTGACAAACTGATGTCGCGTTGAGAGCGAATTCAAGCGTCGGACATAAAACAAGACTTTTCTGACTTTCGTGGAACCTTCAGTAACATGAAATAACGGTGTCCTGTCGTTATCCAAAATAATCCACAGATACTCGACAGAAAGCAGATAGCCTGAAGATTCGTTATTTACGTAAACTGGATATGCATTATAAAGTTTCTCATATCGATTTCCCCTTGTGTGCGAAGACTGCACGTCAACACACTTGAATGTGTTGAAAGATAAATTGCGGAACTCTGACCAGGTTGGTACTTTGGATGAACTGTCCGGCTGGCCCGAAGGAGGAACTTTATTCTGACGTTGGATGTCCAACACCACATTGCAGGCTTATTTGACTGCAAATGTATGACCGCCAGCTGACGTGGATGCGATATAATGCGAAGGCAAGAAGGGGATTGTGTTCTACAGAACGCCAGAGTCAGTGAAAAGTGACGATGAATCCCGCTCATTGAATGGGAGTAAATTGACTTCTATTTGTAAAGCAATCGTATAAGCGTTCGACACTTGACATTTGAATTCTAGATTCTTTTGAGCCCTGAAGTTATGTCTTTCCATCAACGCTTCCGAACGTATCGCTCCCGTCTAAGAAACGTGCTGATGGCCCTTGATTTTCTGTCAAGCGATGACTGAATAGAGTGAACTAGACAAACGAGTGCATCTGACGTTTGACCTGAGTGACGTTAGGCAAACTAACCAGAATCCACGAGGTTCACCTGAGTTTCCACTGGAGCAAAAATGAGTTTTTGAAAATCTTTCATTACAGCAAATGTACATGATATGGGGCCAATTTTGACAGTGCTTGTTTTAGAAACTAGTGTGATGCTTATCGTCCTCTAACAGTCAGCAATCTTGTATTATCTGAAACATTGAGCGAATATCTCAGCTGGAGATTGCCATAAAATATTTCGCACACACTTTAAGAACGATCGATGATAAGTCGTCAGGTCCGCTTGCTTTGTGGACTCTAACGAAATAAGTTCTTAACAAGCAGCTCCGTTCTCATTTAGGGTAGACGGATCAGTTGGAAGAAAAGCCCGAAGTGAGTTATTCGCCCTTCTGTTAAAGTCGCGCTTGGGCTCTTCGATGTCGGCTACTGTTCTGTCGGCAAGAGTGTTCAATCCACTCAGTCTTCTTCTGATTTGCCAGATCGCGCGGCTTCTTTTATTACCAATTCATGTGTTGTATACCGAATTCAACCGACTTAACTCGCCTCTGGTTGACTTTGAAATGCACTTAACGGATGAATAATACTTTGATTTATGAACCTTTTCTTCTTGCGAAGTCCTCTGAGGTACGCAAAAGAAAATCTGTCCATACAGTCATGGATTGTTTTCAAATAGCGGTAGCTACTCAGCTGATTGCTTCCGATCGACGGGTCGTCATGAACAAGCAGGCTCGAGCCGGACGTCATTCTTCTAGGTCCGTTGCAGTTGTTGAGGCGTGACTGCTAAATTCTGATCCTGCGATCTCCTCAAGGGGTGATGAGCTTGTAGCGTGTCCTACTGTAAACTGTAAGTTAGGTTTACGATAATGTGGCCAACGGTTACCGACCTGCTGCTCGTCCGTGGACTGCAGATTTGCGTGTTGTTAAGGCTAACTCGCGATATGCGTTCAGATGTGTGAAAAGGTTACAATGTTGTGCAGATCGAGAGTTGTAAGGAAGGTGCTGACGAATCAAAGTTAATGAGTGATGATGTATCAAGGGCGTCCAAAATAGCTAATGAAAAGCCATCGACAAATTTATCAATCTTATTGGCAAGACAGTTGGAAGGTAAGTAGACGTTACGTGCCACAACTAAATGAAAATCACTTTTGAACCTGGACTCGCACTGCACGATTATTCGATTGAGTCGGCAGACTCCTCACGAACTTGCGCCGTAAATCACTGATCCTAAGTGACATCGCCACCATGCATTAGGTAAGTCTTGAGCTGATCCACACGAGAGCAGGTGCAACCTTCGATTTGGACGACACCATCTTCGTTGTTTTCTTGAAACCGGGTTTCCTGCAACATGATCACACTTAATTTGGCATATTCACAAAGTTGGATAATACTGTTCATCTCAAGCATTATACTGAAGTAACGAATGATAAATGCATTTCTCTGATGTTACGCTTTCGGTGTACAACCCTTCATTCTGCACAATGTTTTCTAACGTTCCTCTTCGATTTTTGATAAATTTCGTTCAGCTTATTCTTAATTGCCTTACCAGGGGATAGAAATTGCGAGGACGCCAAAACACAACATGATTTAAAGTATTCGCGAGGGTTTTTGGGCATAATTCTACTTACGCAGTTATAATGATTGAAACAAGATTTAAAGGATCCATCAATGTGTTAAAAGGCGAGTAGGCAAACAACGTCCGGACCGATAATGAAAATTGTTACTTGACTGTATTTTGAAGGCCTCTTCGACTATTATGTGTGCCTACTCAAATTGCTGACTTAACAGACACTCGTTTGAGTACATAATCGTTCTTTGTGCCGTTTTCGATCAGATATCTGCTATGTTCCGATGTACCCTTATTTTGTTCATAGTAGTATGTATAACATGTTTCTACGTTTCAGAACATCGTGCCGGCTCACTCTAACCTCACCTTGGAGATTCATTGGGGTAGCTTCAACGTTCCAGGGCAAGTGACAGGGTTGATCACCCTTCAAACAGCGTACCACGTGAGTGATGTGTTGAATTTGTCCCTTTACATGGTGGTTAGGTATGTGAAAACATTCGTTTGTATTTTCTTCCAAGCATTTAAACTGTTTGACTGAAAGGTCGTGTTTCGAATGTAATATGTTCCTGATAAAAATGGCTGCATATTGGCACATAGCAGATAAGGTGATAAGTAAGTAAATGATGTTGCAACTTCCCTGCTTGTGCTGCTGATTACATATCGTACCTTATGTGACTGCGTTTACAGCCGGAAATCCGCGTTGCATCAGTGGTAGCCAACCTCGTGGTCAGTTTATTCTGGTCTCAGTCAAATGCGCAGATGTCCGTTTTTGGTTGTTCTCATATGTGTGAATTATTTGAGAAAATTAGAACAAATCACGCAGGTCGTTAAGTGTATTAGTTACAGATAAATCAGCTTGTGGAATGGGTGTGAGTTTGTTTGTGGATACGTGAGAATGACCACGTACTCGTCAGTGTCAAGAGTTTCCTGCTTGTTTAAATGTCAGGTCATTTATAGATAATTGACCAATGAAGATTGAGGTTTCGCATGAGTTGCTCTTGCGAACACAGTCGTGGATTATAGAATTTGATGATAGTAACGTATGTCGTTGCTAAAAGTCATACTCCGTCTCTGTACCAAGTCACTGCCTGGTTGCCTTACTGTCTGTTTCTAGCTAGCCCTACAACTCAGTTCACAGCGCGGAATAGCATTCGAGAGACATCCACGAACCTAATACTCCGCGGACTGACGAGATTGATCGGCTTACTGTCTTCAGTGTTCCGCTGTCCTGCACTCTCGTTGTCCACATAGTTATTTCATCAAACAGGAGTCTTCATATGCAAACGGCGACCGTCAAAGACCGTTTATCAACGTATACCTTCCGTTCAAGTCTATCATATTTCAGTCATTGATTCCACGGAAAGGTTCACCTTTCAGCACTGTTTCTCAGGTGTCATTCTTAAGCAAGTTAGGAAGGAGGGCTGGTAATAGTTATCCTTCTCAAGCACCGCAGATGCTATAAAGTAAGCATGCGAAATTTAAGGGTACCTGCTCATCATGATCTCTGTGGACATGAAGTTTGAATGGATAGTTGTCGGACATACTCTCGTTCCTCAGACAAAATCAGGGAGCAAACTCTATCGACATGACTGATTGCCTCACGGATATCCAAGAAGTGCAGCACTTGACCTCGGTAACCATTGTTGTTTGCGATCTAGGGTCGTCGTCTCGTTGGTCTCTAACCTGTTGAATGTGGGACTCCTGACGTCACTAGCCCATGAGCGTTTTGGCCCATATTGTGAGCGTAACCCTTTTTAATGTTTTACGTTCCCAGATTTATGAGCACATTATGGAGACTCGCAACGTTACTATCAACGTAAGGCTCTACAACTCATTAATGTTGGCTCATTGTGCACATCGTTTTCTGCCTTTTCGTGGTAATAACAGTACCAGGCACATCTTGGATTGCTTAAGTCACATTGCTCTGACTTATGGTGATGGTTGCTAATGTTCTTTGTTTTGCAGCCACTGATTAACAGTCGATGAGCCATGGATTCAAGCCAAGAAAGGATTAGCGCAGTCGATCAGTACTTAATGATAGTGGATAAACAACTACAATGGTCAGTTGTTTATCAAAATTATGTTGGTCTGACGAAAATTTGTCAACAAATAAAGGCGCAAAATAAGAGACCGCTGAGTTGTACGATATCACATGTGTAAGCATATTTATGGTACGCGGCTGAAGTAAAAACGGAAAAAGACAAGTCATAGACAGTACGGTTTTTTTGGACCGGAAAGACTTCTTTTTAGCAAACTCCTTATCGTTCAAAATCTTACGAGGAGCTTTTCTTTATTCTGAGGTGTGTTTGTATGACTTCACCAAAGGGCAAAATTACAAGGGACTAGTACTGAGTTGCTCAGATCATTGTGAGAAGGCAATCTGCGTCAACCCAGATGTCACCTTCAGGGAGCAAATAGCAAAACAGAAGTCGGCCTACTGGAACTGTAAAGTTATCGGTATATTTGTATAAAAAGTACGTTGATGACATATTTGTAATGTGTGAATCGCGTAGCCACATAGAAACCATGTGCACACATCCGTACTGCAACATCAAATTTACAATTGAAATCGAGGAGGAAATCCAGATATCCTTTCTGGATGTCAGACTTACTAGAACTGATGATGGATCACTCTCCAAAAGCATTTTCCGAAAGAAGACCTAGACTGGCCAGTTATTGCACGTCGCACCAATCGCATACAAACGCGGGCTGATGCGAACACCATACTATTGAACTTGTAAAATCTGTTCGAATGAGCATATTTCTTGAGAGCTTGATTTTATCCAACACACTCCTATCCAGAATACATATCCGATTCATTCTCTCCGCAAGCATTCTAAGCCATTCGGCTTCCGACCAGCACTCACAACTGTATTGCGGAAACGTGTTCTTATCTTTACCGTAACAGGGGGATGATGTAGCACTTTTCATAGGACAACGAATGAAGGCAACACTAAATTGCACTTGTATTTTAACCAGACTCATCGTGATTCACTGATCAACTCACATCTCCTCAACTTCCAGAAAGGATCTGGTGCTCATCACTCGCCAGATGAATTTACCCGTACCTGAGGTTTGCAGTATGTTGGCCGCACAGTGAGGGCACTCCACACTCGTATCTCGGAGCACCTCCTCAAAGGGCGTCTGAGTGCGAAAGAGTGTAATTACTAGGGTCTGGCCGTGTAATGCATCGCGTTAAAACGTTCCGCATTCTGTCACACAATGAACAAACACGCTTTAGCGTTTTCCGAATCGCTTGCGCTACGCCGTATGAAACCACTGTTCTGTTTTGAGAAACGGATGGTTGTGTCTATCGCTGTTTTGGTAGTGCGTTACGTAGATTGAATATTCCTGCTATTCTTATTTTGTGACCTTTATTCTTTGTTTCTATCTTACACACGTCATTATTTTTTCTTTCACAATCTGCATCCGTATCTATTATCACTATTCGATCACATGGCTGAATGATAATTGGTAACTTTACAGTTCTGCTTGTAGGCACCCACGCGTTGCTGTTTGTACTACATTTGGTATATGTAATAGAAAAGAGCGAACAAAATGATGCTCAAGAGCACTTCTTACATAAGGATTGTGGCGTTCTCCAAATTTATTCGGGGACAACATTATTTTACGTACTGGTTGAAAAAACAACAAACTATTTCTTCCGCGTTTGAACTTGGTTGTTCACTTGGTCCTACAGTTTCATTATGATCAGCGTATTGGCCTAACAGTGATGTTTAAATATGAAACTCGACCAATAAGTTATCATTCTACCGCAGATTGTTAGATGGGATACTACGAATGTGGGATATTCCCCGGCCGGAATTACCGTATCCTGCAAGTTGCTCCGGTCCACCAATGCAACCTTGCGTGACGTTCAAGTCGCGTCAAAATATTGACCTGTTCTACCACACGATGTTAATCCTACGGTGAAATTAGTTTCATGACTTGATAGCTGGTATCCATAATTGGTGTTTTCGAGGACACGGCTGATTAATAATACACGTCACGAAGCCTTTCAATAACATACACAGAAATCCTTCGTAATAGTATTCACCACCTCAACTGGTTATTGATGTTAGAAAACGAAATCAATGGTTATTTTCAAGTTGACTTCATGCTGACTATTTTGTTGATCTGTTGCCTAATCGTTTACAATGCTCGGGATATGGTGCTCAATCAATCAAAGTCTAGATAGATGTATAGGCTTGTGTGAACGTCTATAGTTCAAATAGTCATCGGCATTTCACCAGGATCACCTAACCGATTGATACTGAGAAATAGGAATACGTTCGTGAAACTGTAGGTACTCGAAGACATGTGCCATGCACATTATACTTCCAATGCCTTCCTGTTAAAGTTCACTGACTACTGCTGTCCGTGTTTCTGACCAACAGTGTTTTATGATGGTCCGCTTAAGACGGGCTTATAGTTGAGCTATAGTCAACCACTTTATGGTATTTCGCTGACTGATTAAAACAGACGCTGACGAAAGGTTGACGTGCATTATCAATTGAACTTATCTGATGTTTCACGCATATCTTCATGCAAACTTCCTAACAGCCGTCGAAATGTGATGCAGCCTAAACCATTTCGTATGTCACTCAATAAATGTGTACCTTAGAGTGTTCTGCGTGTTCATTCATGTTTGGGGGAGAGGGGAGCCAATCGATTATATGCGGTTTCCGATCCGCGTTTCATTTGCTTGTCCTAAGAAAAGTTATATTTTTATCTAATTGCATTCCATCGTTGCGCTGTAAATGTTAGGAAAGTATGCTGTATCCATTACAGAATTAAAGAGTTCGACGGAACTCGAATTTTCTGCCCCAAGGTAAAAAAACGGTTGAGTCAAACCGCGTGGTGGTCAGGCAACAAAGTCGTCATGAAATATGTAGACTCTGACCGTTCCATTGAATAGAGTGGACAGTTGTCGTTTGCTCGACAGATCTCTTTGTAAACAGTCACATCGCTATTTAGAAATGCCATCCGAGATAGCAATGTGCCGCAGTCAATAACGCGTCTTTATTCATATCATTTCTAGTTCTTCCACTTAGTCTTCTGTTATTATTATCTCTAAACATGTTCCGACATTTTCGGCAGCGTATTCTACTGAGTTACTCCAGTTGATTGTTAAGGTGAGGGATGCTGTGAGCCACAGTACCTTCTGGTCAGCCTCAAGGCTGTTGTGATGATTATGTGGAACTCGTACTTTGTAAGCAATATTCAACTGAAGTGAAGGTTATAAAATCGGAATTCCCCATTTTACTGACCATCTGCCAAGCCTTGTAGAGCTGTTTATATTACATCAACATGCCTCCTTTTATACTGTTGCTTATGGTGATCATGTTTTAAAACTGCATTTTTTGATTCCTCCTTGTTTTCATAACGTTACAAAGCGTGGTGACTACCATGCGAACAGCAGCGATATGTTTTCTGGACAAAGTAGTCTTAAATACCGATAGCACTCATCCGTCAATTACCGCACTGTGCACGTTTTACACGATATGAGCTCATCTGAAAACAGTGCGCGATGCTTGTTAGGAAAGATGAAAAAATTAGCATATCGGTTTGTCTCCGCAGGATGTTACCACTTTCTCGTCTTTCCTGTAAATGAACTCTATTGGAAACGAGAGGGGTTGATGTCCGTAACTGTTTGTTATGAGACTGTGTGTTTACTCTAATTACATTACACTTTTTGTCCCGCATTGTCTATTCGTGGTAGTGTCTGAGTCCAGTACATTGCTCTAATCAATCATGTCTGTCGTTGCCATGACTATTGGTCACATTCTCATTCTGATTGGAAGCAGGCACTCATATATCACCTCAAGTGGATTGTTCAACATTTTTTGTGGTTCCATCAGTATATTTCACTTGGTGTAAACGGTAGGGATTAAGACTAAGTCGAGTTGCCAGAGTTTATCTCTACCCACCCTGTGACTACACTGAGGACGTGTTTTGAGACATCACTGGACACTAACATCTCAGCGCGAGTGCACCACCGTAACGCGACAACTAGTGTTCATCAACCGCGTAAAGCATTATCACTCTGTGAGTGTGATCCACTTGGTGACGGCCCTTCAGACGTGAAAGGTAGTTCGCCAACTCGATTAACAGTTTGCCTCGCTAACTGACTACTCATGACTCCACATTCTATAACTGAAAATTTTCCATACCTTACCGGCTTATGAGGTTCAGTGGTGTAAATGTTGTTTTCTGACCGACTGACTTACTGATGCGAAACAACCGTCGTCGCAGGCAAGTTGCCTTACTTTAACATGCCACTCAGTTATTTATCTAAAGTGCATTGCCATGTTGGTGTTGTTTGTCCAGGTTCAGATGTCGGTTTCATCAGTTGGGTCTTATCTGTGTGTCCTTTCTTTTCTGTAAGCTTCGAAATTTAGGCATGTGCATTAACTATTAACGCACCTATGTCGATTATGCTAATAATAACCTATAAGTGGAGTGCCGTCCAGTTGTTTATCCTCAGAGAGATCTTAATTTATGTTGGACTAACTACCATACAATTGGTAGTCGTTGATGTTACTACTAAGTTGTCTCAAATGCACTGTTTTCCTTCGGGTTTCCTGTGTGTGTTTGATAGTCATCCGTGCTACTTTCCTCCCCCGTTTTCGTCAGAAATTTGTTCATCCTTTCCGATTTTTTGTTGGGGTCGGTCAGTTGCTGATGATTCCAAGTCGCATTGTGGTGGATGGTCTATTTCCGGTGAGTCCTGCTTTTTTGTCACTGTCCAGTTTTGCACATAGATACATGCATGCTTTATTGTACTCTCTCTCTCGACTTCATTGAATTGTTATATCTCTTAACATTGTAATTCGATACTCCAAATTATATGTTATACATTTGATTTTGCGTATTGCTTCATCATTAGGGATCACGAGGCAAAGTGCGCTGCCGGTTTTTTTTAAACAAAGTGAATTTTTCTTCGTAAGGCTCGTCTCAGTTTTCTTTGCGTATTATTTCTGAAACCTCTGCGTCCGTTCTCGTTAGTGATGTATTCCAACGTTTTTGTAGCAGACGATGTCCGCATTAAGAGTTTTATTTCATCGTATCGCTTCTTCTGAATGGTGGCAAAATGTGGTGTGATGAGGGTTGTTGCTTGAGTTCGGTACTTTACTGCCAGAAACTCAGTTGATATGATTGCACGCTGTATGGATCTGAAATTCAGCCACTATGAAAATATCTGTTTTGCTCTGTGATATCGGATCACTAGGTCCGTTGCACATTGGACTGGGTTTCTGAGCACTTTTAAAGTGCACAACACTTGGCCTAACTGGTCACCAGAACCTGTTGTGAAAAAGATCGGAACGTAATCGACCAGTGTGCACGTATCCTCCCTGTGATCTTGAGAAATCTCTTATCGCGCTTATTTGTGGCACTATGTGTGCCCCTGTTGAAACATGTTGACATCGTGTTAGGAACAGGTCACAGAGTACATGCACAAGGTAGTCCAAACGGAATCATTTTGGTTTGATTGTGGAATTTTGAAGAGCTTGTTAGATACGTACAATTATTACGAAGTGCATAATGCTGTTTGTCATCTAAGAACAATGTTCTGTTGCTTGACTATTACTCTTCATTTTGTGAAAACTGTGACGATAAAGACCAGCGTGACGACAACAGTTGAAAATATCTGCGGAATTGACGCTGAACCCTATAAGTTAACCTTGAAAAATCGTAACAGTCGCTTGTACCACGTACTCAATAGAGCTCAGCATCAAATCTAAAAGAGTGAAACTTTCGTTTATACCCAGCGCTGGGTTCAGATCTATCAAAACAGAACCCTACGGTAATGCTATTAAACCCCAAATTTGTCCTCCGATTTTGCAACTAAAATTCTACCAAAGTTGCCGAGTAGCAGCAAACAGTGCCCACCTTTTGGGATCCAAGCGAGAAAACGGAGCAGTCTCGTCAAAGTGTTGTAAACTTTGTAATGTTTCGGTCTGACGATCAGTTCTGTTGCCGCTTCTGTAGCTACTACGGGGCTGATAGAAACGTCTCCACTGTTGGTTTACTTTCCTGAACAGTTGAATCCGCTGTTGAGCCTACACACCTTCTTTTTGCTGCGAGGAAAAATGTTGTCAATTTCCAAAACAGAATACTGCTTCTCATTTGGCGATATCATACATATCAAACTGTCTACGGTCACCTGTCATGTCAATCACATTATGACACCGCTGTTATGCTGCGGCACAAACGGATAGCGTCGGTCTCTACCCTAACGTTTCCGATTGTGTTGGGGAATGTGGAAATGATTTAGTTTGTCGTGAGCCGGGAATTTGATCGTTGCATCCTTTAACAGAGATATTGGCGACACGTTGTCTGCAAGACCGTGAACACACACCTGAATGTGTTTTAGTAGAACGAGCGAGACAAATACACCAGGATGCCAAATGGCGGATGACGAGAGTGACGGTACAACGAAAAACGGGGGAAAATTCCGTTTCCTCCAAAATAATAAATATTAAACAATGAAGAACTGTGTTCCGTCATTGACTAAATTTCCTCATCTGACCTCTTATAAGCGTTTGTTTCAATTTCATCTGTTATTTGCTGCTTTCTCATTTGAACGTCATAGACAGTCGCTACTAGTGTTGTTCACTTCTTTCTATGCGTACATCTATCTCGATCACCAATGGTCCGTGTTCAGCTACGCATTTACACATGTTGGTTGTTAGTAAATCACGCACAGTTGCCTCTTAGCCCAACAGTTCAGCGTGGATTTAAACAATAATCTGGTGCATACTATACCTCGTGATCTGTCATACGCATCAATGGTCAAAGTGAGATGACTATGCTTGTGTTGAAGCACCTGTGCTCGACTATCCACCGCTTGTTTGCTGTGGGATTTGGAACACTCCGAATGCATCTGACTCTGATAGCTGTTGACCCAGAAGAAAAATATGTGTTCTGTATATCATGGGCCACCGAGAATGCGGTGGCACACACCAGCTTAGTGTGACTACCGTTAATGTTCACACGACGAATTACTAGAAATGGGAAACTTATTGCAGTTGATTTAGGGTATTTATCGGTTGCAACTCCTGACGCGACTGATCTTGATACACCAGCAGTTGAAACAGTTCGTCCGCTTATTTGAACGTAGATGTCAGGCGGTTTTGCTGTTTTTCTTTACAGACAATGGTCACAGGTTTGCGCTTTATGCATGTACCTTGTGATATGCATTGTTCGCTACTGGGTCAGTTTTCTTCAGACCACAGTTCTACTATTCGATGTGAGGTTGAACCACAGTCCATTATGTGAGACACCCATTGTCTCAATGCCAGTCAAGAATGTGGTGAGCTGACTGTGCCGTTGCTTCACTAACTAAACGGTTTTTCAAGTTGAACATCACCCACAATTGATCGCAGCTGTCGCATTCCCATAGACTTTCCAGTCGGCCCCTTTCGAAAAGAAGCACTAGACTCGAGTTTCGCTCTCATTAGAGCTCGTCAGTAGTGCATATCCTTGCCACTGCCGGGACTAGAAATAGTTTTTGACTGACTTGGGTTCAACACTACACGAGATAATCTTGCTAGGGTGTGGCGATCAAAGATTTCCAGCTTTACCCAACTTTTGATGTTGTCTGTAGCCGTGGGTAACTTCGAATCTAGTGACATATGGAGTACCATTTCTGTAACCGCGAATGCGTTCCTTAATACACAGTGCCTGGCGAAGTATGTGTAAATTCGGTGTAATACCATCTTTTGCCTGTGATTAGTGTTTTGCAGGCGTAAATGATACGAGGAGATTTTTCAGCACGACTTACGCACGTCATGACTATGTAGGAATTCTTAACATTAAGTGAGATGTACGCTCTGCTGATCGTCACCTTCTCTAGATCTCAGTCTACTTGTACATTGATGAGATTGCTGTCGACCAGCATCAACGTGACCAACCGATGTGTCGCTGCCTATAAGGATGATACCTAGCCTGTGTTCGGAAACAGCAGAACGAATGGCGGCCAATCGGATTAACGTGTTTGAAGATTCCTGTCTTATAAGAGAGCTGTCCGAGGAGCCATACTAATTCACGAAACACAGCAGCGAAACTCGTATTGATGTTGCTCTCACTTGTAGCTGGATTGTGTGTGTGAGATGGACACTAATTGTTTGCGTTTAGGTATGAGCGATATTTGAAAGAGGACTCATCTTACTAATGCTCTTGTTTGTCGACAAGTAATATTCATGGTTTATTACCAACCGACAGGTATTCATTGATTTTTCTTAGTAATTGCCTCCATTCTGCCCTGAAGATCGTCTGAACAGAGAATTAGCGGTGGCTGTCACGGTCAGCTGCTCCAATGGTAAACAGGTTACCTGAGAATAGACTCCTCACTTCTTCTGTCTTATGATGTTCAGGCTTGCATTGATCGGGATGGGATTTGATCGTTTTAAGTGTAATTGTAGCAGAGGGCGAAGGAGAGCAACTATACGAAATAGGTGTTACACTGGCTGGGTGTGTGTCACACTACTGACTGCGTAGGAGTACTTAGGTAGTCAGGCGTGATCCTATGACTATGCAACTGAACTATTTTAATAGTAGCAGCACTGTTATCTTTCGCATTTATAAACGAGTGGTTAGGATGGGAATCTTCTAACGAAAGTGCCCTCCGATCTCCCAACGGTTATTCGTGACCACCTGTGTATTATTCGTTACGGTCGCGAAGCGTACTTCCCCAAGGGTTGATGCGGTTTTAGCCACATTTACTGTGCGCGGTAGTAATGCGAATCAGACAACAGTATCGTGCTCATGGTAACCCTAACCTACGTTAATCCGTGATTGCCAAGCAAGTTGGACTTTTAATAATAATGGTGGGCGATTGTTGCAGCTGTGCGCTGAGCATAATCTATTTTTAGCCAGTACTGGTTTTAGGCATCGTGCACGTCAATGCTATACTTGGCGCCCGCCTTCTCCGAATCAGGCCTGGTCTCAGATAGACCACATTCCACCAAACGTGGATCATAGGCTAAAGCAACATGGCCAAGCTTGGCTGCCGACGATTACTCAGCGAATCACAAAAGATAAAGTTCGATGATGAACTACGGCAATGCACTGCTATACGCGCACCTCAAGAACATGTCCGTTGATCCAGGTTGAGTGGATGGACGCGTACCATGTTGGGTTGTTTATGACATGGGCTCACGTTTGTAGGTTAATAGGGAAAGTATTATGCGTACATGAGACGGAGGTTAATATCGTTTAGGATAGCGGTGACCTTTACATGTATGAGGTGAGCGTCGTGGTTCACAGAAACCTTGATGGAACAGATCAACACAGCGAACAATGCGGGTAATGTTGAAACAGACTACGGTTGGATTCTGAGACAGCCTGATTGCCGATGATGTGGCTTGGCTGGCGGTGATAGGTAATAATATGGAAATCGCTTTTGATTGGACGAACACTGGTAGAATCTTCAAGTTTACTCGTACTATTAGATGACTGATCTTAACCATGCTGACAATCAGATTTTATCGTTTGACAACTCCCAAGTAGCTCAAACAATGCTGGACGCTACTTTGCACTCTGACAAATATTTCGGAATGCGCTTTGCAGTCTCAAAATGCAAAGTGCTTCTGCAAGATTGCTGTAATTACGTAGATTTAATGTTAGATAATGAAGTCATGGAGGTTGTCGACCAGTTTGCATACTTGGAGTGTCACATTAGCAACAGCGAAGTGTAATAAATGAAGCAAATGATCGTGTCCCACGGGCCAAGGCAGTATTTGTCAGTCTGTGGCATTTCTGCAGACAGAAGAACATCTCTTTGAAGCGCATAGTTCGTGTAAATGAGACGATTGTGATGGATGTGTTACTTTACAGGTGCGAAACCTGACCATTCAGGATAGAATACGTGAGCCGTTTTCAAATATTCGCACATCGAGTTGTGCGTTCGACTGCTCGCACCAGATAGCACTAACAGGTAAACGAAGATAAGATTGGGAAGCGGATATTTCGTGGTGTATTACTTGAGTCCATCAGCCTAGTTTTCATGTACGCGCAATCGAGTGTTTGTACTATGTATTAGAGTTATCACCTAGGCGTCTGCTACACTGAACGCGCTTTACTGATACTGGCGCCGGCGATCACAAGGTGTGCGATGACAGACGCTGATCCCATGTAGAGAAATGAAGTGGCTCAACATGGTGTTGGCCATTGTAAATCTGGTTCATCTCGGGCTTAGGTCTTCACTACTCACAGAGTCGGTAACGGGAAATATGTGATTACGTTACGGTTAATCGGACTTAGTGATGTGTGTTTTAGATGTTTGTGAAGTTGATGTACGGTATGACGCTGGGCAGTGAAAGCTGCCGTGCTGTTGAAGCCTTACTTTCCTTTACGGCTTGATTGTTTGTTTTCTTGGTGTTGATCTTTTATGTTTGACGGGTTTTCTTATTTAGGTCCTACCTCTCCTCTTTCTTCCGCTTCCTAGCCTGAGCCAGTTTAATTTATCCATTGTTGTATCGGTGTGAACTACTATTGTGTCACTGTCTATGATGCTGTTAATTTTCACACAGTGACTGATTTCTGTTGAAGTTTGATTCAGTCTTTCATGGAGGGTGTTGCCGATACATCCGATATTTCTGATTCTTTAAAATTCTCGGGCAACTAACGTCTCTGTTTGGTTATTTTCGTCTTCTGGGCTGGTCTCTCCATAGTCCATCTGGTAGCAACTTAGGCGTGTTCGGTGTATGGCATCTAAATCAGTTGAACGGCATTAATTTTTTTTTATTTGACTGAATTTTCCTGGAAGCAGTAACTCCTAATGATTCGGGGTGACTAACGTCGCAAAGAAGCTGATCTGCAAATATCGTCTAGTTATCACTTTCCTCTTGGTTGTTTTATTTCTAAGTGTGGGCCTCTTGATAGTCATTATTTGTGTTTACCGTTAGGGGTCCCGTGCTTTTCATTTTTTACATTTAGTTTGTCATTTTTCTGCTATTCGTGCTGCGATTAGTCATTTGTGCCAACCGATATTGTTTTTGGTCATGTTGACGGATCATTGGCGCCTTCTTGTTATTGTACGACGTATACATGTGCTCGTATCGTGTGATATATATATACCAATGTTATGATGATTTGCGCATTAAAGCATCACATTCCGATAGAAGTCATTAACGGAAGAATAAGTGTTTATACAACTCCTTTGGATGCAAAAATGAATGTTGCCCTACCGGATTCCGGTGCTTCTAGCAGACTCGTCACCCGAGTTTTCTCCATCCATTAATTAATTAATTAAGATCTAAAGGACGCTTTTTTGTTAAATTGATGATTACAATCTGTTTGTTGGGCAACGGTTGCGCCTAAGATCGCCTCATTCAAGTCACCCTGTCGTACAACTAATTTAGACAGCTTTCTACGAGCACATAGCCAGTGCACATAAAGCTGATTGATTAACGTAGCTGTTTATCTGTGAGTAACAACCTACTGACTGTGGGTCGACTGTAAAGTCAAGTTTTACTGGGCTGCGATGCATATTGTATCGCCTGTCATATTGAACTAAATGAAGATCATCTACACTAGCTGGTTTATTTTAAAT
>LOND01000110.1:73285-84942 GCA_014220965.1 Paragonimus kellicotti | reverse complement strand
GGGGTAAAGAATATGCTCTCAGGATAGATTACACGCTGAGCAAACAGTGTTGTATGAAAAACTTCGTGTTAACAATTTCTTAGAACATTTCATCCGGAAATAGAGTAAACTTGCTCCACCGGAAAAAGGAACTATGGAAGTACCTAAAAAAGCAGTCTACATCAAACTTTCGTTCAAAGGTGATAGTATGATGAACACCCTTGGGAAGACCATCAGTGCCGCGTTGAAAAGTGTGCATAATGCAGAAAACCTTATACCGCTTTATCTGTATCCCCGGTCAAAAAGCAAATCCCTATGTTTTCTGCCAGCCATTGTATCCACAAATTTTCCTGCAGTTGCGGAAACACACATTAGTAGAACAGGAAGGGTGCTTAAAATGAGGACCGATGAACACACGTCAAAATGGTTGAGAGTTGCACTGACTCACTCGCCAGTGAGTGACACTTAGCGTGGCACTTATCGACCACAGGTCACAGTGTCAATATCGCATCTTCATCGCGTCTTGATGAACGCTCACAGTTCACAAATCCTCAAGTAAATTGAAGCATTATTGAACAGCCGTCGACAGCCAGTTCTATGCGACAAAAACAACTGGCTGACCGTGGGTTTAGGCGTGAGTACCAATCACGATCCAGTCCAATGTGTAATTTTAAGTCTTGTTGGTTTTGTGTACATGTTAGTCACACGTTTACGAGTGACGAGAGTGTGCGAAATGAATTCATATCGTAATTTGTTTCTTCTGACTATTCTATTCAAATAAGTGTGTCCTTATCGTGTATGAGAACGTCTTAAAACAGCAGTGTGCGGGTAACGTGTGCAGCAACCAACACCACATATTACACAGCTCACCTCAATAAGGCGTCACATGACATGGCTGTTCGTAATTACGAAGTCCCGACTGTTTCTGATTTCTATTAACAATAACCTGCAGACGCTGTTAGATTACATGGTCAACACCACTTAAGCCCTTAGCATTCCCGTTGTACCGTCTGGAGTTCAAGCTGAGCTTTAGGTTTTTCAAGCCCATTTCTAATCAACTGCAAGAGGATAAATCGGTTAACATGCTAAGGGAGCGACTGGTTGGGCAAGAACTAATCAACCAATCGATGCCTACACTGATGGGAAATAAGGTGTCAATTAAAGAAAGACATCGAAATTCAACAGAACGGAATAAGGATAAATATACCTTTGAGAATACATCCGGTGAGGCAGGTTGACCAAGTGTGTGCAAGAAAGAACCGAGTGGACTGGCTGGTGACATATATTCTGTCATATTTGTATGCTGTATTGAATAGTGAGTAACAGGCAGCGATTGCTTGTCAGATTTTTACAGTAATGCTGTGAATTGCAACCGGGCAAGTCGAGGAATGATGTAATCATAAGGTCCACAAAAAATCGGAGCTGACAGGGTGTGCTGGGTGAGCAAGGTTGTAGGGAATGTTGTGTCTTCAACGCTTGAACCGAATGCCAGCGACGGGTTTAGGGTACCGACTGCCATCACAACGCTTCGAAAACCCGGACTCGTTAATTAGGTTACAACTTGATGGCCCTTTTACTGAAGAAAGCACAATACGTGGCAGCGATGGAATGGCGGATGCTCTGTAAAACAGTGTACGTACTAGTGACCTTTTGTATGCAACAGGAGCAAAACTCATGAAGTTCATGTATTGTCCCGTCCATGTTGGTTTACGGTACACTGAACGTTCGATAGATCCGTCTGAACGGCGTCTAACCAGGATGTCCGGGAATGGCAAACTATAAAGACATCGGCTAAAGCAGAGCGGAGCGGGCTTCCCATGGCTACGCCATCTATCTGTTGAAAGCCCTTACCCGAAAAATAGAATCTCACATTTTCCGTGCATAGTAAAAGTAAACGCTTCAAATAGTCAACAGGAATTGGAATTGGATAAAACGAAGTCACATATAAATCTATCGTTTCGCGTAGTGGCACGTTTGTAAATAAAGAATTAACATCAATAGAACACATCGTGTCTCTGGCAATATTCAGGTTTTCAATATATGGTATCAATTCAAAAGTGTCTTTCAACGTATGCACACAGTTTTTGTCGAAGAGGTTTTAAAATGTCAACCAGCCATTTTGCTAGCTCATGGTAAGGAGAATCGTTCATTGCCAAAATGGGCCGCATAGGAATACCTCGATTTGTGAGTTTTAGGCAAACCATACATTGGTAGAACAGGAAGGGTGCTTAAAATGAGGACCGATGAACACACGTCAAAATGGTTGAGAGTTGCACTGACTCACTCGCCAGTGAGTGACACTTAGCGTGGCACTTATCGACCACAGGTCACAGTGTCAATATCGCATCTTCATCGCGTCTTGATGAACGCTCACAGTTCACAAATTCTCAAGTAAATTGAAGCATTATTGAACAGCCGTCGACAGCCAGTTCTATGCGACAAAAACAACTGGCTGACCGTGGGTTTAGGCGTGAGTACCAATCACGATCCAGTCCAATGTGTAATTTTAAGTCTTGTTGGTTTTGTTTTCATGTTAGTCACACGTTTACGACTGACGAGAGTGTGCGAAATGAATTCATATCGTAATTTGTGTCTTCTGACTATTCTATTCAAATGGCTAAAAGGACTGACTCAGTGTTTCAAATCTCTCACTCATTAATTTAATGCACCACCGCGCCGAATACTACGGGGATCAAGGTCACTTGGCGCCACATGGCAATGTTTTTTATACGACATCTGTGGCCATAACGATTTCAAAACTTCCGATAATGGTAATTTCCTAAAATGAGATGGCGATTCGTTCCCTCACAAAACGTAAAATGAATTGTAGGACCATGAAGCTCTATGCGCAAACTCAGTTAACAAACCTCGCCATCGATAACACTGTGAGTTTTCGCGCGTGCACAAATACCCGCTTTACGGGACGTCCACTTAGAGTTTATCGAGAAACAAATAACTATTTTCTCTCAGTTCAGTGTTTATGTATAGTTCCTCTTTGTAAGTGGTTAACACGGTTGAGTTGAATTTAGACTATGTAGGAGCAGCTTACATTTCTGTACTTGAGCAACCCTTGTTAACCGAATCTCATTCAATTTTTTCAAGTACTCGTAACTGGAGCACAGTTGTCAAACATTAGCCTGTAGGGTGTCGTGTTTCGGAAACTCAATTATTTCTAATATTCCTCTTGTTTGGGTAAGGCATTGAGCGTTTAATTTTCATCTATACATTTTGGTTATTTCCCAGATCCGGGAAACTTTTGATGATTTTCGTTTCGTTCAATTTTGTCACTGCGTTTCACTCAGTTGTCAAAGTTGATTGTTGGAACGTTTTCAATGCAATTTCTTGATCCGTCCTCTCTCGGAGACGCTTGGACTTATTATTACGACCAGGAGCACCTCGAACCACCTAACTGTTGTCCAACAATCTTTCTGCCACCCAGTATTGGCCGGGCCACTTTACGACTCACATTCACTCCGGACGCGATCTCAGCAGCATCCGCTCACTATCCAACCCATGTTGTAAGTGAGGCTTCACACAACCTACTTTTGATACGCAATAATTTGACGGCCTTGGAACCAGTCTGGTTGACAGCTCGTCAAGGCAGAGCTGCCCTAGCTGTTGGTGTTTTGCCAACCCAGTCGAAGGCGCCCGCAGTTGTATCTAACACGTCTCCCGCTTACTCTTTCGTTGATCTGAATGAATCGGAAAGCGTGCATGTGTTATTTGAAGCACTTTGGATTCGACCGCGGGAGAACAATACGCATGTGCAACTGATCTTCAGCGAGCAAACGGAATATGTTACGGATAAGCAGTCGCTGCCGCCTGGCCATTCCTTGGCGACGCTCAACTTTGACTTTGAAAAGAAGTTCTTTTGGCCTTTTTGTAAGTGATCTCTGCCCTATTGTTCGCTGTTATTATTGTGCATCCTGTGAAAATGCCTCATTTATGAGTTGTGGATTTCAGTTTTTTGTTGTCTTGTGACATGTTCCATTGGACGTAGATAGCTTGCTGTCAAGGTTCATTTCACTGAAAACGTTGTGTGCTACGTTTATTTATTGTCGTCTCTATCGATCGGCATCTGGTGGAATGCTCGTGCGAACGACGCATGGTTCGCCAGAGCGTGTCTCATTGAACCAAAATGAACGGCATCGGTCATCTGATTGGGATCTGCCACAAACAGAGCAGGTCTTCACTCGTAACTCATTACACTTTTGCCTGTTTACCGATTCAAATTCAATTGCCTAGAGTGAATAAGACGATCTATCGTTGTTTTTATTCTTGGTACCAATCAATAACATGACCTTTGCTGAATCCCATACCGTTCCGCTCGACTCAACACAATTCCTTCGAGCTCGGCTGCTGTTGTGAATGTCGAATGCTTATTGATGCAGCACTATATTGCAGGCAGATGTTAAATGAAGAAATAACCGTGAAGGGGTTCAATAGCGGGCGACTGGGTTTATGCTTGTGTTTTCCCACAATCTAAGGTGGCGATACTTCAGTCCATGTATGAGCTATTACCGGGTCGACTGAAAGAACTATGTTGAGCTCCCTAGGTCACATCCTCATTTGATTTGATCCACATGTGAATTTACTGTTAATATTTTCTGTGTAGGATGACTTATTAGTTTCTCTCATCGAGCGACGAAGCTTCATGCGAAAGTTTGTGTCGATTCACGATAAAATAGCCTTTTTCGGGCGAATTCTCACCAACTGCATTGGTCGTATTTTGTCTAGCTATGTACTAGACTCGGGCAGTAGTGTTGCCAGTGAAAAAGTGACAAATACGATGGATTCGCGTGAAAATCGATCAATCAATTATTTACTGATGTTCATCTTGGGTCACCAAGGTAGTCAGTGAAGAGAAGCGAGTTCATATCTATTCAAACGTGCAGCGAATAGAGAAAGAGCTCCATGCTCTTTTCTCGTCAGCCGGCGAACCTACGCTAGCTGACCATGCTCATTTGTGTTGTATTCGAATCTATATGACAATGTATTGTCTGGACTGGTTGATAACCGGCACCATCTTGTCGATTTTTCTCAACGAGTATATGTTCCTACACAAACGGTCACCAGTCTAACCGGATTGCTCGAGCTCACAATCATCACGACAGTATCCATGGCTATTTTAAAGAAATATATAATCACACGGTCCATTTATTAATATTATTGTGAAGCTCACTCTATATTCTGATACGGAAGGTTCCTCATCTGAGTTTGGTTTCAGTGCGATTCTATTTTCTCCGGGATTTTCACAGATAGACTCCCATCGCATGGTTGATTTTGTCGGCGTCTATACATGTATGTACGCGAATGAATGATCCTTTGTTCGATTCTGTGAATAAACCGCACATTTTTTGATTCGCTGATATCATGAACGCATTTCTGTATTGGACGATTGACATAGTTCTGTCCTATTTTTTTCATGTCTCTGTCTAGATGAATGTTGGTCATCACATTACCGATTGCAACCGTTTATGACCATGACTGCGTAATCTTTAAAAGCGATTTGATGAGTGTTATGCGCTACTCATAGCGCTAGTTAGTAGTGAGTTGTTTGAGGGTATCACTAAGGTTTAGTCCCGGGTTCCTATGGGATAGGAACAGAATAACCATTCGTTGTGTTTAAAAACCACGGGCGGATGTCAGAGCCTTTACCAACCGCCAAATTAAATGTTGGTCAGTCAGATGCTGATCGAGCCGACCGTCGCGTGCAAAAGGAACGTCTACGTTCGTGACAATGTTTGCATAGAATGTGCGCTCCTGTAAAACATTGTCCTGATGCCAGCAGCCTTCTGCACACAGCGCCTATACAACAGTGCCTCGCTACACACTCATGAACACGTAAGCGATTGTTCCAAAGTAATGTGGTTTCTGTTGGAACCTTTCACTCGTATTTTGTGAATTACGTTGTTTTACTTCAGTTTCCTCACTGCTGTTTATGCAGGTACCGTATTTGACGATCCCACTTTCGCTTACACCGTCCTCAACACCATGCTGCCTGCCAGTCAACAGTCTCCGAGTTCTACGACAAGGGAGTCCACCAAACCGACTGATATGTTAGTCGCTCTGTCCATCCGCCGTCTACTGGTTCTTGTGAACACGGGAGACGTGCCCATCGAAGTGCCTCTTGTGGTCCTGGGTCCGGACAGTAATTTTCATTCTTTATTTGATCATGCAGCTGGAACTGTTGTATCTGATCCGTTGACATGTACCTACTCAAGTTTCACTCTGACTCCATGTTTGGTGCCTAAATATTACATTGGCGCGAGTGAACGTGCTCGTTCAAAACCAACGTCCCTGGTGATCAAACCGGGTGCGCATCTTCCATTGAAAATCGCCTATCATCCGGACTTTGTTCGAACTTCTGTGACCGCTCGTATATGGATATTGGCATTTCCACAAGGCAAGCCATCTGGTAACACATTAGATGCTATTTGGAACGTGTGTGTCAATCACACCGATTCAGTCAGTTCGTTTGCAGACTGCCTTACCTCAAGCATGCTTCACATGCCTTTGATACGCCTGAGCGCCTCATTCCCGTGGTCTTTTCTCAAAGTCTGCTTGGATGTTCTGCCTAGGCCTTGGATTGAGATGTTCATGTGGTAAGTGTTATTGTAGGAATTTCTTTCCTTCTGTTTCAGTCTTCATAATTTCATATATTGGCGTGCAAACTGGCTTACTGATTTTTACATCTGTTAAGTGCCCACTAACTCACACCTATCATTCATAAAGTTTCTCCACCACGTATTTCACGCGTATGCTTTCACACTCCATTGCAGGACCCCCATTCTACTGCTGTTTAGTATCAATCTGTGTGGCGTTCTGTTCCTCGGCTTAGGAGATGCGATTCGCATGCACGATGCTCATCTACGTCTTCGTCAGACCATTGATCGACTACCTCTCAACGCTCTCCCTGATCCATCGCGAGTGTTTAGCTTCGAGCATTTGGTGAATGGCACGCCGTTCAGTAACGTTAACCCCGTTGAAATCGTGAACAAGTCTTCAGGCGCCCGTGAGCGTTCAAAAAGCCCTGATATGGTAGAGCAACGGATTGCGTTGAAGAAAACTCCCCTGTTGCTCACGCCACGTTCGACTTGTGTTGGGACTGTTGAGCCGGATCCCGAAACTTCCTGGTCCAGTCGCATTATGCGAATGGCTTTTCCGGCGCTGTTTTTCCTGGGCTTGGTTGTTCGGTTCATCCGCATGTTTTTTTCCTTGGTTGTGTTCAATCTTTTCCAACGCATCCGTGTTCTCGCTTACAGGCCTAAACCTTCTGTTGGCCGATCAACATCACCTGCGGATTCCAGTCATGTGCAAAATAGATCAAGGAATATCAACTCAAATCTGGTCTCACCACAGACAATTTTGTCTGCAGACGATAAGTTTTTTGATTCGGATGAAACCAGTGCTAAGGGTGTACGCACCGACAGTGAAGTGAGAAATCGTGTTGATTATTGTTTGACCCAGTTCGCATCGATGAGTCTAGTCATATACTCACCTTATCGTATGTTGAATTGTTATTGTTAGTGTCGTTTTTCAAGTACTGTTATGCGTTATCCCAGTCGCTTCACTGTATAGTTATTCATTTGGTTTAGTTTTCGATAGCTCCTTAATGCCGACTTTTTTCCCCTCCAGGTTTATGCAAGGTCACAATCGAAGCACTTGCCTTCTGATAGCTTGAAGTCTATTGGCAATACACGGTGCGTTTGAAACATGCTAGTGGACAATCTTCTACTATCTTTTAGTCGCTAGTTACTTTCTTAACACTTGAGAAAGTCAATTATTTTGTTCGGTATTATCGATCTGTCTTGCTTTCTGCCTACATTCTGCTATGGAGTAGTTTCTACTACTGCATACTACAACCTGGATGATTTTATGCGTTGCATATAGTGTCTTGTAGAATCAAGGCCCTTATTTGTGTCTTGTCACCACAAAACCTATGGGTCGTCACAATTTTTATCGTACATCTTTACACCATAGCTACTTGTTAACCTACATTTTGTCATCATTTCAGAGAGGATTTTCTACGCTGGACGTCGTCTCCTGAGAGTCGATCTTCGGATCTGTTTAAGGCCTCCGCTCGTCGCAAAAGGCCCAGCAAAACAGAAACGCCGCTTCAGTCTGAGATCGGAAACACGCAACTCCTGGACCAGAGCGCGAAAACCGATCATGAATCCATCTCACCCGCGCATGATACACAAGTCCGTGAAACTCATCGTTCGTCAATGGGCACATCCAGATCCAAGGGTAAGGATGCTCCAATGTCAGAGGCGAAAATCGCGGCAGCTGTTCGCGCAACCATGCGATTGGCTGAAGAGGCCAGCTCTCAGGCTCGCCGAAAAGTTGCCGTCACGAAGCAGAATGGGCAAGACAAAACACGGGTATCATACTCTTCGGCCTCCTCGTCATCCGGCCCAGACCAGGACGGCGTGAAGAATATGCCTTTGAATCTTCTTCGCAACAAACTCGAACATTCAGTGGCGGCTAAGGGAGTTTCAAAGACTGCCGCAGTTGTTGGCTGTAAATCTGATGTTCGTTCAAGTGAAGAGCTTTCTCATTCAGGGTTAGCATTTGACAATGTTTTTTTTTTGTTTTACTGCGTCTGTCGACTGCGTCCTCATAGTTTGGAGTGACATTTATATTGACTGGAATTAACTTTCGATATACGTACCACAAATACTATGAACCACTCCGGTAGTGGAGTGTCCTCTAATTGTTGTTGTCGTTATTTACGATCACGCTGAGAAGAGGTTTTCTCTGCGCAACAGATTGCAAATAATTAGTGGCGCTCAAGATGAGTATACAGTATTCATTTCAGACTACCGAAAAGACAATCTACAAATGCTTATCTTTTGAATACTTGCAAAGTACCTCAAGCCGACTGTTTCGTCCATGACTCCAAACTATTTGTTTTCTATGTTGTCCGATCTCTGATGAAACATTGGAAGTAAATGTAGTCTTAATTGAGTGGTCCACTTTCTATATTTGCTCAGCTTTTTTTGGATTAAAAGCGATATCTGCCTGATCTGCAGTGCTTTGTAGGAAGAATCGTCTTAGGGGGAAGCATTTTTTTTTACCAGTGCAAAGGTTTCTTCATTAAGTATTTCCATTGTAGAATCAAACCTCCCAAAAACGTACGGGACTTACTTTTTGAGGGCTTGGACTAGACGCAATTCTTACGGGAGGAAGCAATAGGGTAGTTTTGCCAGATTGAGCCCAACTTGTCTAAACAGGACCTTTAGTGTGACTCACCAAAGGGCGTAGGTCCGTTCGTAAACCATTATCGCACTTCGGTCTGACAGGCCTACATTTGATCTACACCTAGCTGAAGAACCTGATTTAAGGTGTATTCAGCAGTAGTTTTTCTCCTTGAGCTTTGTCAAACCTGCGCTCGCTAAATGTTCACTAGAGTACATCCGAGTGGCGTGTAACCGGTATAAGTGTCCAAGGTAGACATTATTGTAATACGGCTGTGTAATCGTCACAGCGAACTGTGAGCTAGATTTATCTGATGGTATACTTCTTATTAAAGGGTCCGTATGACACTGATATACTATGAATAATTCTAATGAGACCCCAGTTTGTTTTAATGGTTCTTATTAAATGTCCTCATCTTTCGTTAATTTTGCATACTGTCTGCAGTACGATACTTCTTCAGTGATGAAACACTGACTATCCAGTGGAGGGAGTGTTGTACCACATACTATCATTTGAGAAAAGTGACTGTTTACTAAGTGACTGTTTACTAAATGGGATACATTGGAATTAGAATATCTTAAAACACTGTCAGATCTCTCTTTTCTCATCAGGTCTTTAAAGGCCGTTTTAACGCTGCATCACCAGTGCTTACTGCAATTTATCAGTGGTTGATTGAAATGTTTAACTGTCATGTCACTCTGGAATGCCGAACAAACCTCAGTTTTACAAGTGAGAGATGGGATAACGATGGACCTGGTTTTTATTAGGGATTTTGTGTCCAAACTCAAACGTGTAACATAAAAGTAACTTACAAACAACTACACTTAAATTGAGAGTAAAACTGTATTCTCAAGACAGCTTCTCTACAGTTCACACTGTCTTCTTCACTACTGGTATTCATTCAACAGAAAACTGGGTCAAACAACAGCAGCGTTTATCCCACTGATTCCAACTGGGGAGCAGTAAGGCCTACATGGTGTCAGCCTATAGTCACCATTTTTGTACGGCGTGTAAGCGATGTTTGAGATTGCAGGCGACAGTAACCCATATACACAGAAACACAGTGGAATATGGAAGGGTCGCACCCTATGCGGTTATTTGAGAAGTTATACTTGTAGCCATTCATTACGGTATGTTGTGTTTGTATTGAGAATATCTCTTCACAGAAATCGAAGTACAGTGTTTCCCGTTTATTTTCGTACAAAGTTACAAACTGACGATATGTTCCAATGTCTTCAAAGGCGCTACCTTTTTCAAATTAATGGTCATATCAGATAGACCAGCATCAGATCGACCCATGAGCAGCTGTTAGACGAGAAGCAGTTACAAACACAGGGTTGTACATCATGCTGTTGGCTGCGCAAGTATGTTCCGGTAGTGATACACGTTCCCTTGTTTATGCAGCGGAGCTACTTTTATACTTACATCAATGCCGTTTTTCGAGTAAGAAACGATGAAATTCGCAAGAAAATTTTGAATCTTGACATTTTCGCCGCGATCACTGGTTTGCTATCCAAATCGACGAGAAAATCTCCAGTATAAGATTTTCACGTAACTGTTCGATCTGTCCTCCTTAAACCTTAACATTCAGAATCAAGTAGTAACGTTCTGTTCACCGTATTTTTTAGTTAGACAATCCTTATACCCCCAAGTTTTGTTAGACTTTTATGTCAGAGAGCTCTCATAGCATCGACGACTGGGAAAACTAACATACATCATAGAAAAACTACCTGAACTTCGATCAACATCACCATAGGTTCCAGGTCCTAAACTTATCATCTCGCAGCTTACTCCAATCGGCGCTAGGGCTGACAAGAGGTTGCTTGATGTGGGAGATGTCTAGCTGTCATCCGTGTTATATGAGTTGGTCGTCCAAATCAGCACCTACATAGAGATTATGCAAGTAAAACTGTTTCACGCATACTATCGAGTATTCGCTTCCCAATCTTATCTTCGTTTACCTGTTAGTGCTATCTGGTGCGAGCAGTCGAACGCACAACTCGATGTGCGAATATTTGAAAACGGCTCACGTATTCTATCCTGAATGGTCAGGTTTCGCACCTGTAAAGTAACACATCCATCACAATCGTCTCATTTACACGAACTATGCGCTTCAAAGAGATGTTCTTCTGTCTGCAGAAATGCCACAGACTGACAAATACTGCCTTGGCCCGTGGGACACGATCATTTGCTTCATTTATTACACTTCGCTGTTGCTAATGTGACACTCCAAGTATGCAAACTGGTCGACAACCTCCATGACTTCATTATTCACCATTAAATCCACATAATTACAGTAACCTTTCAAAGGCACTTTGCATACTGGGACTGCAAAGCGCATTCCGAAATATTTGTCAGAGTGCAAAGTAGCGTCCAGCATTGTTTGAGCTACTTGGGAGTTGTCAAACGATAAAATCTGATTGTCAGCATGGTTAAGATCAGTCATCTAATAGTACGAGTAAACTTGAAGATTCTAC
>LOND01000110.1:36499-48600 GCA_014220965.1 Paragonimus kellicotti | reverse complement strand
CAAAAATGACCATCTTATCCACATCCACGTAACAGGAATTATTATAACTGAAGACACCAACATTATGTTCAGCTAACTCTGCGCGGTAAAAGTAAGCCTTTAAAATCGTGTACTGTGGGAGTACTCCCTGAAGCAATTATTAAGAAAGTTGGGGAACCACTGGTGTAAAAACTCCAGGATAAGAGGGGAACCCTTTACTCAACTAATGACGTCTTAATGTGTAAAACCACTTCATATATAGAAAAATTACTTCTTTTGGGTTTACTGGATGAGCGAACCAGTACTAGTTAAGGACTTTCGCGCAACTGACAGAAAAACACCGTAACTTTGGTCCCGATAAACATCATCAGGAATCACACAATTAAAACTGCTTTTGATTTTGAAGTTGGATATATAACTCTTCTGTTGGGGACAGCGGTATCACGTTACAAAAAAGATGGGATATACAATAGTGGGTAATATTCTCCAGATAACTGATCGGTCACCATTGTCAAAAAAACATCCCACTAATCAACGCTCTCACAGATTTTTTCTAACGTTTCATTCATGATGTTTTTGAACCTCATCAGAAATTACTGTGGTTCGAGCCGCCACTCACTGCAACAAGTGTCACGGAAGTGGGAAAATATCAAAAGATGAAAGTAGGTTTAGAAAAAGGCTGGACATGAACATTGTAGACACAGACACGTCACTGAATGCATCATGCTGCCATCTCGGACAGTGTTTCTAATCATCGATTTGAGTGACCATGGGTTCCTCAATCGAGTAGACAATATCTGTGGACTTTACCTAACAGAATAGTCAGAATCATTGTAATTTGTGATCCCGTCGCTGCTGGATCACCACGCAGTTTCACCCAACCGTTACTCATCTCAAATATAATCTGCGGTGCGGTTAGCACTCGGCTAGCGTGTGGTTTACAGGACTTAGTCACCACAGGTTGCGCATTTGTATACCTTGATTAATTGAGCCCTTATGCCGAGTTTTCAAGATACGCGCTGTCAAACTAAGCTGTTACGCACGCGATCATCTGGTATGGACTTACTGACGGAGACACACAGAAAATATGATAATCTCTTCTCCGCTAACTCGTCACACATTTTACATCCACTGAGCAGCGATAATCGGATGTCATTTTGACACCACAGATGACTTATGTTGGCGTGTACAGCACGGATCTGCTGTTATCCCCGATATCTCGTCAGTAGTGTTACAGGTTGAATAGGTGGTATTACCTAATTATATGAAACGATCTATAGACCTGCAATAAAAATAGCGAGAACGAAAATACCCCAGTTTTAAAGCATCACTTCCTACTTGGAAGGTACGCCGCACATTCCGTGCAAACCAACCAGGTCACTCACCATATTCAGCATGATCTACATGCCTTCGACAGGGGGACTAAACGAAGCAATGTTACCCGCATACTCTGCATAAGTCGACTTGCCCTCAGGACGGAGCATAACACCAAGAGCATGGGGTTCATGACGCAGGTCTTTCATATCATTATCCATGACTAAGTTGAACACTAAGACGGCTTCGTGTTGGATGGAAAGTAAATGATCTAATTTTCCTCTTTCTATGTGAAAACGGAGTACTAACTGCTAACTGACACCGTTCCAGTAAAAGACCCCGATCAACGAGAATGTTTCTGTGCCAATTCACACTGACCTGCTGATCCCCTTGGTTAAGGTAGTTTCTATCTTCAGCAGTAAATCAGTCAATGAAAGACGTGAAAGTTACCTGTCGCTATGTGATGTCTTCCATACCGTCAATCTTAACACGCCACCACACACCAAAGTGTGAGCTTTTCTTGAAGAGACTTCACAAAATCTCATTTTGACAACCTATTGTGGATGTATTTCTTCATCTAGTTGACAATCATCAGGATTTACTGGCGAAGTGTCGGGTTGTCTGAAAATCTCTGTTAACTCGCTGCGATTTAACAGTACTAACTGAATTGCGATTGTTGTTCGGCATCTTATTGTATCATTGACACTGTTGGTTTGTGTTCCGTTACCTTCCATCTCAGAGACAGTAAAGAGGGATTATTTTATAACGCCTGGCAAAACTGTGTTCGTTTGCATCACCACCTTAGGGAATAGTTCGCGGTACATTTTTCCGAGAGCTTGCATTGATCGTTGAAGTGCTTGCCATTTTTACTGATCGCTAGATTAGGTAGAATAGCGTCCTGGTTCCAGTATCCTATTGTTAATTTGTCATTTATTGGATTGGTTGTTTGTTTTTTTTGTTTTCACATTTGTAAGGCTACCCAACTCGCGTATTTCATGGACATCAGGTTATGGTCGTTCAGTAAAACACAACTCGAACGCGGACGGTGTGGTCGTTTTACCCATCTCATTTCCTGATCCATTCGTCTCGATATCTACTGCTGAAGTAGGAACATTGACTTGTTCACAGCCGGACAATCGATCTGCAATTGATTCACTCGACTCGCGCCTTCCAGACGGTTCTTCTTTAGACCTGTTCTGCGCAGCAAACCTTGATCTCAGACAAAATCTCGATGCCAAAGCCGCTTTTTTCTGTTCTGCTCATTTGGTTGATGATGCTGATCTTCGGATCACAAATGGAGGTCCATTGGATGTGCCCAGTAACTTGTGGCCCGAAATCCATACCGCACATTCTTTTTACGAATTGCCTCAAATAACGCAAGCTAGACGTTTATGCATGTTGGAGCACGAAGGTCGAAGTCAGTACAGTCATCACCTACTGTCATCCGATTCTTCAGTATTAGTCGATGCTGAGTCTTGTGACATGCCCAACAAATCCGCATTGCTATCTGAAACCTCACAACCAGTAGAAGTTGCACCGCCCCCTTCGGTGCCCAACTCGTTAACTGGGATGCTGACAGTAATGTTGGAACAGCCGTCATCTGTCAGTTGCTCATGGGTACCACCCACAAACTCCGCGGACGATTGGATGCAAAAACTGGATGAAAATGTTCTCAACAGAGTTCCCCCGCCTGAATGCTTAGTATTCCAACCTTGGCAGCCAGTCAATGCGATATCCACTACTGATCTGCTCAACTATCTTGGTGTATGTTGTTTTTCAGTGGTGATTCACATGATTCGTACATTTTGCTTATCTACACCCAATGCCCACATCCGAAGAGCTTGGCGCTGTTACGAAAAACTGTATTGCAATTCCCAAAAGATTGTTTGTATTTAGGTCATATTTGTGTTTAGATATTTTCTTTCAGATTTCGTTTAAATTTAGTTGGTTTTCGCACTCCATTTCTCTCAGTGTAATAGAGTAAAATTACATTAACTGGACTTTTTTCAATGAAGCAATACGACTACAGAAAGAATCAGCCATTTCGTATTAGGATTCTCATCAAGCCAATGCTTGCATGTGTAGATATTAGTGGCAATACTGTTGTTACCGGCGCCGTATATTGACTCGTAATACCATTAATATAATCAGTATAACGTTATTTCCATAAAACGAAGGAACAAATCCAATAAAAATTTTCGGCATGCTCATTTTCTACTTTATTCTGACGTTTCTTTTCTGTAGGTGTTAAGATATTGCTATTGCTTGTTGTATAATTATGACATTAAGCAATAAAATCACCGGCATTATTCGTAATAAGGAGGTTAACAAGTGTTTTTTTTTTAAAATATCCATCCTTTTCTCAGTAATTCAGAACAAACATTTGGACAGAAGATTGCATGGGTTCGAACCCTGGTACACACGGTTGTGCTCAGTTGTGAGCACCCATACGTCTTGCCGTTAGCCTTTGCCATTCAAGCGTACCATATTATTGCTATTTCACTGTAGTAGCAGTTTGTAAATAGAAACACGACGTATAAAAGTTGTCATCTCGGCTATTTTATTCACTGTCTCGTTACTGTGTGGTTTTCCCTCACACATGGAAGCAGAAGGTTACTTGTCTGATCATCAAAGTCGCTTTTCTTGGTGAGACAAATCGCTATGCTGTGCATTTTTTAAAACTAAGTACAATAAAAAAAACAGTATTACAATTGGATATTTTCTTATCTAATAAATCCGTTGCACTGCTTGTCGCAAGGTTTGCAATATTGCATATTTTTTGCACCTATTCTTTTTCCTAGTCACACTGACTATTATCAAACTTGTCTCAAACCTTGGGTTCGAATGCCTGTTTTTTCTGTAATTTTCAGTTGGATGAAACGGATGAAATTCTTTCGTTTGGTCCCACTTTTTCGTATCATAATCAGAACAACTCGAGCTTGCCAACTGCTGCATCTGCTCCGTTGCACAATTCACCTATCGAGTTCGAACTAAGACACGTAGATGCCGAATCTTGAAGAATGATAAATGTCTTAAAGTTTTTATTGTGTAAACGACCTGTTCTTATTCCAAATCTTATTTAACAAAGATTAACAGTCTGCTTTCTGGGCTATTTTTTATCTACTTTTCGAGTCAGATCTAGTTCGTGCGCTCTCTTTTATCTCCCTCAGCTGTTTTGACCGAGTTTTCGCCTATCGGTCGATAGGCTTGTATCACTGTACACACAAGAGATGTGCTCTTAGTTTGTTTGTTTAAATTTTCTGCCTTCTTGAACAGAGTACATAGCATATGATACGACGTGTTTTGTATGAGCGCTTTTGTGGTGATTACTGTTAGTGCTTATGCGAAGCGTAGTCAATAGATTGTTGCAAATTGCTCAGCCGTCACATGTTCCGGCGGATCCACTTCGAATGGATACACTAAGTCAAATTTTTGTTTGTGCTCGAGGTAGACAACAGCGGCTGTAAGGCACGAGGTTTTGTTCACCAGTCTATCGTAGTCACGACCGAGCCATCGCACATATATTCAGCCACTAAAATATGTGGATACGACTCCGGTTGTGCTTCTAATCACAAACATCCCACTTGCCAAATGTTCATCGGTAATCAACACTTCGATAAAAAAGCTGTATCGAGTCCATTATTTCTAGATCACTGAGAAGTTATTTTCTCTAGGTCATCGGTTGGAATTAAAACAACTGCTCAGTTGTCTTTAATCACCGTCGGACAGCGTGAATACCACTGTGAAGTCGCAGTGGATTATTTGTATGTGATGAATCATTCGTGCTAAATCAAAACTTCCGCTTAGAAAACATGAAGATCGATGATCATCTCATTTTCCGAACAGGTTTGTGTGCACTATCGATGAGCTGTAACCGTAGTGGAATGACAAACCCAGACACAAAGCCGTATTCGAATGTGAATACTTTCGAACTCATCACAACCTAACCCCGTCGGTAACCAAAAACCTCGTTATTGTTGAGTTCCAAGATGGTCTAATATCTGCTTAACGTTTTTTAGTGTACAGCTTGTTGAATCGGATGTTGGAAAGAAAAACAAATCTCGCGATTATATCCTGAGATAGTTTGCCGCTGCTGGGATCATAGTTGGCGATCTCAGCGTTTACCGATTTGAGTCGAACTAGACTATCGTTGGTCACTTTCCAGTTGACAGCTGCGGATGATCTGATGCGCCAAAGCGTGAGTGCATACTCGGATGGATATAAACAGTTATGTAGCCTTCGAAATTATCAATGGATGTTTCACGTGCATTTAGAGAGATCGGTCCGTAGGACAAGCGCCACGAACTCGTTTCTTCAGCTATGCCATTTGGCCACAGACCTCCTGAAGTGCAGACATCAGTGACCAAAACTAAGTTTCCTATCTCCACGTCTCGTTTTTTTTTCATGCCGGTTCTGTAATGTTAGTAGATAACTTCAGCCACCGTCTTCAAGTTTCATCAGATAAATGGTGAACTTGTCACCAACGTTTATTTAAACGGTACGGTATTTGATGTTCTTCTGGCTTCATGGAACGTTCACTGGTTAAAGTCAGCAACTGGCCGGGGCACAGTGTTCCGAAGTCATCCGGTTGATTAGGATTAGGAGTCAACGGCCAAACGTTAATTATTCTCTCCATTTCTGTCATCGTAATTTGCACAACTTCATCTATTACCCGATCACCCGTGATTAGCCGGAATATCTGCCTTATCGAACGTATCAGGCGCTCCCATGCGCCACCACGATGACTAGCGTAGGGTGGATTGAATATCCATTCACAATTTCTTTCTGAAAGTAGCAATTTATCCTGTCTTTATTCCATGAATTAATACCATCCTTCAACTTCGGCTGCTCAAAAATTCAATCCGTTGTCGCCATAGGCTTTCAACGGAACTCCGCGTCTGGCGACAAATCGTTGGAATGTACACAAAAAAGAGTCTGTGTCCATTGCTTGTGTTACTTCTATATGTACTGCTCTTACAGAGAGACAAGTGAAAATACATCCAAATCGCTTTTCTGTTGTTCGCTTATGCTTGACGAACAGAGGACCGAAGTAATCTATGCCCACGGAAGTAAATGCTGGCTGGAAGGCCAAGAAACGATCCCCAATTATAGGTGTCATCTGCTGACCACACGGTTTAACATTCCAAATCCTACATCTTGCACAATTTTGCGAGAGTGCGGACAACCGAGGTTCCCTGCTAAATCCAGCATGGTTGGGAATTTCTGTTAGTACGTGGGATGCTCCAGTGTGCTTATTTTTTAAAATGATAATCCAGAATAAGTAAACGAGTAGTGAAATATTTGGCTTCCGACTCGTAGATTTTCTAAAACGGATACCACTTTTTTAGGGGGCTCGTGAGACGTTTAAAAGATCTATTGGGCTCTTTTATTATACGGTTCCGAATCGTTTCAATTTCGCCACCAAAATGAAACTGCTGTACCACTCGCACTATCTCCGATTCCACCTCTTGGATAGCGTTCGGCTTCAACGGTTCCCATTATCAAGGCTTCCTACTGGATTTTAGCATCAAACATCCCTTAAACCGCAGTAACATTGCCGTGGTTCGTCGCAGCGTCTTTCAACTAGCACAATGGACAAACCTATCAAACCATAACTTTGACGTTTCGCAATGGTGGACCTTAGTAGCATCCCTCTTCAATCATTCTCTCGGAAATTCATCTAACGCCTTTGGTACAGTTGGTCATTCTGATTACTTCCGCTCCAAAAAGTCAGGTTCCTAAAACCATCGATTCAACTCGCGTTCATTGCATGCACGTATTCCTCTCGACGCTAAATCCGCGGGTTCTCTGAGGTTTCAACATATCTCCACTGAGCCGGAGATGAACACTGATGTATTGCTGATAGTCGATTTGCTGTGAATGTGGTAAACCGCTTGGTTGTAGAACGGATCAGTTGCAAGACCACCATCCAGTCCACCCTAATAAATGTCGGACTGGACTTTAATTTAGGCTCTTCCACAGCCTGAAGGTTGGATGGACGGCAGGAACTGCAGCTGTAAATTTTAAACGGGGAATCCTAACCGACTTGATTGGAAAGACACGAGATTTTCCCATCAAAATAGAACACACGAAACGCTCATCACTTTCTACCCTAGCGTAAACTACTGCTCCATAACCCAGCTCGGATTCATCTGAGAAACAATGCAGTTTCATATCCACAACAACGCGGAATTTGCAACTGCTCTAACGAATGGATATCGGTAAGAAACCTCAGTCATTCACTGGTTTCCGTCTTGTCCGCAACTTTACCCCAGTTCATATTTCTTACAAACGGCTGTAACAGTAGATTGGCTGGAAGCAGTACAGGAGCAACAAATCTCATAGGATCATAAATGGAGGCTACAAAGGACAGTAAGGCTCTCCGAGTGCATTCGGCGTTGGATTTAGTTAGGTGAATGGTAATATAATCCTCACAGACGTTGCACATTGCTCCAAGATATGAGTGCATATAACAGGATTGCAGGTTACAATGCATGCATTCAGAAACCGTGTTGATCGGCTGAACAGGCAACGCTCGATTGTCATTGCTCATCCACTTGGCCAAATTGAATGCGCCTTTAGATGAGCACTGTAAACTGGGAGGCTAGACTCTGACCTTCTTCCACTGAACAGACAGTCATCCACGTAGAAACTCTTCTTCATATTGTAGAATGGGGAAATTCATTGATACAATCTGTTGTCCGGCCGAGTGCGAAACTGGCACAACTAGAGGAAGATGTAGCCCCAAATGGGTGAACAATCATACGAAATACGGTCGGTTCTAAATGAAACTGTCCATTAGGCCACCACAAATATCGTAGATAGTCTGTCGTTTGTAGGGAGCTGATTTGTGGAACATGGCTTCAATGTCAGCCATCAATGCGATACGTCCTAGTCTAAATCTCACCAGAACATCAACCAAACTGTGGACAATGTCGGGTCCCTTCGGTAGTTGTTGACTGAGTGACATACCGTGATAAGTACTTGCACAATCGAATACGATTCGGACCTTTCCTAGCTTGTTCGAATGCGTAACGGCGTGATGTGAGATATATCAGGAACTATTTCCATCATCCGGCTTCTCGAATTAACGGGTTCGGCGAACCCTTTCAACAAATAATCTCCTACGGCTGTGGTATATAACTGATGCACTGCAGGGTCTTTCATAAACTTCCTCCGAAGTGACATCAACCTTTGATAAGCGACTGGGATAATTGTTGGGCAACGTCGGACAACCGTTCTTTGTTACTGTTGAATCATTGAGTATTGCCGACTTGATCTGTAAGTTGAGGTCCCGCACTAGCTGCTCATCAATAAGAGTCGAGTCGGACCCAGAGTCTAGAAACGCGTTAGTTTCTATCATCTTCTCAGACCACGCAACCTCACTGGAATCACTCCCAGAGCTACTTCGCAAGTTAGAGACAGTCGTAGCGTTCACTGCTGCCCGTTCAAACGTAGGTGGTGTTGCCCTTTCAGGATGCAAAAGTGGGTGATGTTTGGACTGACAACCACCCAAACCGCATCTATTCCTTGACCTACAGTTTATCGAAGATTAGTTGGCCTTAAAGCATAACTCACTTAGACTTTTATTTGAGAAAGCTGACAACCTTTCTGCTACGTTCTTGGCTCTCAATCGCGAATACTGATCCAAGTAGTGATCATCGTCACATTCCAAGCAGGATAAAACGTATTTCCGGCCTGGTTCGTCCTGTACGTGAGTAGCCAGTGACAATGCGGTTTCCACGGTCCTCGGGTCGTTCACTCTTATAAAACCGCCTCTCTTCTTTGGTCTTCATTCTCCAGTATACACGGCTTGTGCGATTGCTATCTCTGCACAACCGCACACGGAACCGAATAGCTCCTTGAAGGTGATTTCTGGAGTTGTTCGAAGTATGCCAGAACCACTCAAGCTGCAGTGCATGAGACAATCGCTTAACTATTGTTGCCATAGTTACTGAAGCATTCAGATCTGCCTCGTACTGCATCTGTTGTAGTGTATTGAGGCAAGCTTTCATCTGTACTGCCAGTTTGTTTAATGCATCTCCATCATTCGTCCTCACGATCGGTCCACCAACTAGTTGATTGATATGGGCCCGAGCTATTAGATGCGGACGACCAAACCTTGTCTTAAATGTTTCCGTGGCGTCTCAAAGACTCTCTTCTGGATCCAGCGCGGCGCAACTCTCGATAGCTACCCTGACTTCACCAGCGCTGTAAGGAATTATATAAGACAAACGGCGTTCAACACATCAGACTGGAAACTTCGGATAAACAGTCAGTACCTCATTAGATCCCCATCAAATCTAATTATATCTCTCTTGGGAAGGTATGATAGGGCACTAAAACCCCGGGCCAGATTACTCTTGTCCTTGCGGCCATCTGGAGATTTGAACATGTCACTCGCGCAGGACTCGATCGTTTGAGTCGGTTCGCCGCAGTTAGCTGTCATACTATTGGCACGAAAGTTACATATAATCATAAGGCTAATAACGTCAATAAAAATTTATATATATATATATATATATATATAACACGTGAATAGCAGTGGACAAAATAAAGGAAATATCAAGGACTGCATAACAAAATGTTTGGACTTATCAAAATCGGAGTAGAGAAGTTTGGCTGTTATGAATCACGAACTGTATCAATGGAGCTTCTGGGATGTGACGGACGGATGTGAGTGTTCCTTGGCTTGCAATTTGTTTGCTGGATGAAGCTGTACAAGTCTTGGAGTCGAAGATGCTTGCCGTAGGACTGCGTATTGTTTAGTTCGTGTGGCGGCGTCAAGGCAGGATGTGTTGTTCAACATGCTGTGCAGCAGTGAATAGTCATTCCTCTTGATGCGTCGCGTAGAGGTGTGTGACAAAACCTGAGTAGTTTTGTGACCAAGAGCCATGCCAAACCATGAAATAGTCAGCGTTGGTAGCACCAACACTAACGTTGCTGACAGAATTGGAACTGCTGACTGTGTCGGGCAGTCCTTTTCGGGTGGTCCCTGTCAGGTGTTGTGTCGGCCCTTCCCAGTCAGTGTTGTGCCTGACCGTCCCTGTCGGGCGTTGTACTGGACGTTGATTGAATAAACATGGCTGTTTTTATAGTTCACCCTAGCCTTTGAAATGTGGGTCAAGGGTGGTCTCCGTGTCAGGACAAGTCACTTTGTTAAAGAGGTAATTGACCTGATTACGTACATGGCAGGTTCAACAGGGTAATTAAGGAATGTGTACGGACGAACGCATTGGAGGTGTGGGGATGGGTTTATCATGATGTTCCAGTTGACCGAACAGCGACCTGTCAATTTCGAATGAGGTCATTCGAACCCCTACAAAACCACTGCGCCACCGCTTCGGGAGCCTGGGTATTTTCACGGAAACCTTAGGGGAGTTCTCAGTGACATCAACATATAAACAAGAGTCAGCATTTCCACTCTATCTTTCTGCATAGAATAGCTGAGACTGAACATCTCGCTTGAACATTTCTAGCGAATTTCGAAATCAATTCCTCTGAGTCTTTCATATGCAAGTCGGCTGCAGCCAACACGTCAGTTCATTTATTTTCGTCGTCGCCGCTACCTCCAACATCAAAGATAGAACCTCTTTCGTCATTATCATGCATCTTGCGTGGACCTTTGGTCAACTTTTGTTAAATCAACAGAAGAATGCGATTGCGCGTTCTCGTAGCTTAGTATTACGCACGGTCAGTCCAAGTGAGAGAACCTCCAGCTGCGTCTGAGTGTACTCAGCAGAAGAAAGGTTATGCACATGTGATGGTTTCAAACATGTGCATAACCTTTCTTCTGCTGAGTTCACCCAGACGCAGCTGGAGGTTCTCTCACTTGGACTGAAGTTCAAAATACCGCCCAAGAATGTTAACAAGTTGAACACACAAGTTCAATTTGAATACATGTACGACCAACTGAAGGAACTGTCGCCGACATCTTCGATGAGACAGGCTGGCTCCGTGCAAAATTGGTGGATATCTCCAACCAGTTTTGTCGGCGCCCATTCGCCAACAGTGCTGTCTAAAGCAAGAACACTATCGGGCCATGAAGGAACTAAGAGACATGAAACATCTGGTATTCCTTAAACCGGATAAAGGCTCTGGTGTTATCGTCATGACCAAGGACGAGTATTTAAGGAAAATGAACACCATTTTGGAAGACCACAGAAAGTTCAAATTGGACCAGACAGCAGAAAACAACATATTGTTGGAAAAGCAAGTTGCAAGGCAACTTCAGATACTGTTGTTACATGGACACATCTGAAGCTCAATATAGACAGCTGAAACCAGTAGGCACGGAAACACCCCGATTGAGAGGTGCTCCAAAAGTACACAAGGATGGTACACCTCTACGCCCGATCTTGTGCATGAACAATTCTGCATACCATAAAGTTGCTCGTTGGCTAGTGGACATTCTGGATCCCATCCGTAAAGTTTTATCCCCACATTGCTTGAAGGACTCTTTCGAATTAGCTGAAATCTTAGAAAACACTTCGGTGAGTACCCAAGTAATGTATTCCATGGATGTTGATTCTCTTTTTACAAATGTTCCCCTTCGTGAGACAGTTGATTTTTTATGTGATTTTATCTCGAGTCAGAACTGTGATATAGGTGTTCCACTTGAATACCTCAAAGATCTTATTTTGTTATGTACGGAAAACATTCGTTTCGATTTTGAGGGACTTGCTTACAAACAGATAGACGGTGTTGCTATGGGTAGTCCGTTAGGTCTAACGATAGCGGATGTTTTCTTAGGAATGATTGAGCGTCAAGTCCCGGATTAAACAGCCGGACCGTTATTGACGAAAACG